>JANHFT010005071.1:58921-76518 GCA_032467955.1 Pseudoxenodon macrops
GCCAGAAACCCGGCTTCTGCGCATGCGCAGAAGAAAAAAAAACCCACAAAATTCAAATTAAAAAAAGAAGATGGCGCTGCCGACGGAGCAGAACCAGCATCGTGACATCACCAGTGACCTACTACCTACTCGGTAGAACCGGTCCGAACCAGTAGGAACCCACCTCTGCATGTGTACTCCACATTTAATTGGTGTATGTAAATCAAGACAAATCATTGTCTATCCACTGCAGGATGAAGGCCTCTTCCGCATGTTTCCAGCCAATACAGTTCTTAGCTTCCTTTTGCTAATTGGACCCACAATACTTGTTGATGTTATCAAATCCATCTTGTTTTAGGTCTCTTTTGTGGATGCTTTTTATCAAGTAGGATCCATTCTATCAGTGCCTTGGTCCACCTGCCATCAGTTCTTCTTGCTATGTGACCAGCCCATTTTCATTTCAATTCTTTTACTCTCTTGATGATATCTTATACTTTTGTTTGTTCTCTAATCCATGTGCAGGTCTGTCTATCTTGTCTTGTAATGCATAGCATGTATCTTTCCATGGCTCACATGGAAATATGGACCAACATTTCCTTAATCAAAGTTCATGTTTTCAACATTTGATTAGGTTTATCAGACCATGCTTTGGCTGCTAGCTTTAGCCTTCACGTGGATTTTTGCAATTTAAACACCAGTTTTTATTTGGCTTTTCAAAATTTGGTGATTGGTCTATCTTCTTTTTCAGATCACCATGCACAAAGGTTGTCTTTAAATTTTTCTTGTGCAATATTTGAAATACTTATAAGCTTAGAATTCTAATACTTGCATGCTTAACTACTAATGCAAAAAACATAATAAACCTTGCCATATTCTTGTCTGTATTCCTTAACTATTAAACCCAGCTTTATGGTATTGCATATTTCGTGAGCATCATACTTGGTTCTAAAAGAATGCTTACAGTGTACAGCTTTCTTGCCCTTTAGTAGCTCTGTTAAAATCCATGTTTCATTTTTATGCAAGGATTTCTTTGTTTCTCATGCAGCTTCCCTCCATCTCTACGCCTTCTGTGCTGCTGGCTAACACTATACTTTTTTCCATGGATTGGGTCCATCCCAGGTGCAGCAGCTTCCTTTATTAGATATTTCACATCTTCTTACCTCTATTTCTGAATTTTATTTGCTGCTTCCCTTTGCGAATTGTCTAGGCAGAGATGGTACTGGTAAAACTAGATTGGTTTGTATTTTACTGGAAGCCATTTATCCTTTATTGAAAGGAGCAATATTGTGGGTGTTTACTTTTTCAGCTTTTAAGTCCAAAGCCATGTAGCCTTTTGTTCTTATTTGATAAACCAGCATTATTCCTAACTGGGTTAAACTGCTTTTCTCTCCCTAGCATAAGATCCAGCAAATTATCTTTATTGTATTTTCTACTAACATTACTTGGTAGTTTATTGTAACACTGCAAAGTCTATTTTTAAATACAATTTTACAGCTATATTGCATGATAACATAGACTTAATGCAATTTGCATCCAACTCAGTTGCATAACAGGCTTCTTGAAATATACTCCTCATTTTATTATGATTTACTGTTCATTTCAGTTTGATACTGTCTTTTCAGCATGTACTAAATTAATATTTTTCTCGTAAGATTCATCAATCAGATTTATTGATCTGATGCACCACTATATATCAAACATTTTCCTTTCAAAATCTTGTCTAATTTCAAATAAGCAACTTATATTTGCTAATATAAATATTGTTTTTCTTCCTGTACATCGTTTTTTTGTAATCCTTCTGAAGGCTTGACTTTTCTTTTAGGACATTCCATCTCACTATCTCTTTCTGTTGTATGGATCCTTATTTCTGTAAAGTCTGCTTTCTCTTTTGATCCGTTTTCTTTTTAAATACATCATCTTTCATTATTGTAATGATGGATTACATTGATATTGTTTAGAGAATTCCTTTCAATTGCATGTGCTTGCATATTTCCAGTTTGGCAATTATATTCACCAGGGAATTTCATCATAAAGTTTCATTAACTGTACCATATATGTATAGTTTTATGGTAAATTATCTTAATAACAGTTCCTTGATCAAATTATCAGGAAGGTTCCAGGCAGTCATCATCTTACAACAGTCCATTTAGTGACTGTTCAAAGTTACAATGGCATTGAAAAATATGACTTACGACAGTTTTTCACAGTTACGACCCTTGCAGTATCTCCATGATCATGTGATCAAAATTCAGATGGTTGGCAACTGGTTCATATTTATGACTTTAGCTGTGTCTCAAGGTTACATGATCACCTTTTGCGACCTTCCGACAAGCAAGGTCATTGGGAAAGCCAGATTCATTTAACAACTGGATTACTAACTTATCAACTGCAGTGATTCACTTAACAACTGTGGCAAGAAAGGTCCCAAAATGGGGCAAAACTCACTTAACTAATGTCTCACTTTGCAACAGAAATGTTGGGCTCAATTGTGGTTGTAAGTTGAGGACTATCTATATTTTGTTTTAGTGAATAGAAAACTACTTTAACATATCTTCCATTAAACTTCCTACTCTGATATTTTAATGCTTTTAATATTTATTATACATTGCTCAGCGTCCCTCTGTGAGGAAGAAGAACAGTTCTTAAATATGCTACACGAACACATAAAATAATGTACCATATAATTGTTCATTCCTAAGGATGTGTGTATATCTTTGGATATATATATATATATATCCAAGCTGTCCTGACCTGGACTTTTTCTGGACATACCATCTTCAAATATTCTGAGAAGTTCATATTTTCCAAACAATGTCTCTATTTCTATGCTTCATTGCTATATTCTTTTCCATCTTCATGAGATTTTTTCAATCCAGTCCATTTATGCAAGCGCTGACAGAATTAAAAAAATGGTCCTCAGTTAGGATGTGTTTACTCCCAGCAAATCCATGATACATGTCTCTGAGCGTTGGTTCAGATATATGCTGGACCAGAAATAATTTGGAATGTTTTTGTGACTGGGGTCCTTTGGGTACTCTGAGTGCTCAGTGTATAATTCTGGCTTCATATTAGGAAAATTATGATGGGTAATTTCCAGCTTAGTTTGCACCCAGCACACTGCCAGTCAATTCCTATATTCAGATCAAAGAAAGCACATCTGCCATCAGCCAGCAAAATATCTACCGTATCTTGACATTTATTAAACATTAAACATTTTTTTAATTGATATTGTTTCCTGATTGCTTATTTGTACCCTATGACTATCATTAAGTGTAGTACCTTATGATTCTTGATGAATGTATCTTGTCTTTTTATGTACACTGAGAGATTATGCACCAAAGATAAATTCCTTGTGTGTCCAATCACACTTGGCCAATAAAGAATTCTATTAGAAAATATCTAAAACAATTACTATTTAGTAACTACGGTACGTAGCAACAAAACTGGATAAAATGTAGAAAAAAAGAAGGAAGAGACAGATGTAATCAAAGTGTCACCATTGTCTATAGGAAATATCAAATACGATAGAAGCTTCCAGAGCTACTGAAACAATACTGGGAATAATTAGCATGGATGGTTCCAAAGCTTTTGATTATCCCATCTTTAACCCTTTTATGTACAAGAAGTAGCATGAACATGTAGCATAGAGATGGAAACTGGGACATCACCCGATCTCTCCTTTTGTCTGGATCTTAAAGGAAACAATTTGGTACCGTAGATGGGGATGATCCATCCAACACTAATTTAGAAAATGAATAGATATTTATAGCCTTTTGGAGGAAAATAGTACATGCCAATATTTTGATTCACTTATCATACTTTGCCACAATTTTGTTTATCATGGTCTGTTATATAAGCTACATAATTCAGACCTTATACTAAGTCATAAGCTGTGGTTTATAAACTTCAGTAACTGAGTTGACACAAATAGCATCCAAAGACATAAATAAGCAAATCAAATTACTACATGATTTAACAGTATCATTGGTACTACTGTTGGCTAAAATGGCTGAGGGTAAGAAAAAAAAAGAGGACGGATGGAAAAATGGATAATAACTGGTTGGCAATATTTAAAAAATAAGAATCAGCAATGCATGTCAACAAACCTATCTGGCCTGCAAAAATCAGGATAAACATTAGTTAGGGTACAGAAAACTCTTGCTGCCATCTAACGGTTATCTGGATTTCTGTAGCTTAGAGCTAGTAGCCCTATGAAAACTTCATCGCTAAAGAGAACTGCATTTTTTCTGACACCATCATTTGTTCTTCAAAAATGAAATGAAATCAAGAAGTGCTTCATAAATCCTTATTTTCCTGCTCTCCTGTAGAAATGTTTAATACAATGACATAGAATGATGTGTAAGATTTATTAAAAGTGGGGGGGGAATCTATGGACAAAATGAATAATAATGTTCCTAATACTATCAAGGACCTGATAATTACATTGTATTTTCAAAAGTAAATGATCAAAATAATTCATCCTGAAAAAATGAAATCAATCCTATCACAATCTTTGTACTGAAAGTTAGCATTTGAAAGAATTATTAAAAAGTGAATAAAAATGCCTGATTTTAGTGCATTCATCCATTTACATCATCTGGAGTACTGTAATATGCATATTCTACAGCTTCATTTTAAAATAGGTTTTATTAGTATTTTTCTGAAACAAAAATATTGTGTTTATTGGGAGCTATCTTATCAAGTTATTGTTGTAATTTGCTATTTACATTTGCTGTAAATACCTGTGCCTGATGGAACTCTATTTCTTAATACTGCTACTAAGCATCTATATTGAGTGCTGAATATGATAATCTTCAATTATTTTGAAGTTAAGCATTTGAAAAGATGGCTTCTATGCTGAAAATATCTTTACAAAGAGCTGTGCTTCATGTAGACTGCATGTTCTAAAGTATCTATATCAAAAGTGGAGAAATATTTATACTAAAAGTAATACCTTTCACCCTTAGGTTTAATTTTACAGATACTATTAAAATATCAGAAAAGCTGCTCTTCATTACATGTTATATTGTTGTCAACTTCATCTTGCATTATAATAAATTACAAACTGCATCATCACAGCTTTCACCTCATATATTTCATTGTACAAGATGTTCAGTTTGGTTAAAATATCAGATTAAGTTACGGGTAGGTAATAAAAATCTATACAATTGTTGCTAAAAGAAATAAGAGAGAAGAAAGCTTTAAACCAATTTTCAGCTGTTTTTAAATTTAGTACCAAACCTGTTTTAAGTATAAATAAATATTCTACATTTGTGTCACACTGAATTCCTTCATACTATGGTGTTTGTTTTAGTGAGAACATAACTAGCGTTGTTGCATTGCTTAAGTAATCAAGTTAAGATAACAGAAAATATTACAGTTACAGGCTAAAATCTCCAATCAGTTAAAAATCGTAGGCATGTAAAAATGTTATGAAATTATAATTTGCACTGAAGAATAATAAACAATAATAAATGCCTTTGCAGCTCTGTTATTGCATCCTTTAACAGAATTTGGTTACCAAGGTAACAGGTTGGCCCAATATTGATGTGAAGCAACTATATTATAAAGCAGCTTTGTTAGTGTACGTTATATGTCTATAAAATGACTTAAAATTAACTTATAGATTAGGATATCGACACATTTTGTTTTTATTTGCTAAGTAAGTCCAATTCTAATTCGCATTCATTTCAAAGGGAAAGGAATACATATAGGTGCTAATATTTAAAAAATAGCTGACATCTCAAAAAGACAAAAATATTGTATTTAAATTATCCTTACTTTATGTCAGCAATCTTTATAAAAGAACAATAAATATTAAGTTAGTTTTTATGATAAATGCCAAAAGACCGCTTTTTTAGCACAAAATTTGAATATTTTTAATTTTTACCACAGCTATATTCACAACTTAGACGTTTGTATCTTAGCAAAAAACCTATTCATTTTCATAGTTGAGTTTCAAATCTTTTTAAATTGTCTTTTAAAAAGTCTTTTATTGCATAAGCGGTGCCACACCCCGATTACCTAGCAGAAATGCTATTTTCAATTTTGGAAGAGGTATGTTTTTAAACCGACAAAACTGTCTCTCGAATAAATGCAAAGAAAATATTTTAGAAGTACCTCATTACCAAATACACTTATTTAATAGCTTATCAGCTCAGTATCTATATTTTCACAGTCTTCCTTTGTGGAATAACAATTGGTAAAAATAAAACATGCAAATCTTCACCTACCTGTTTATGTGGTTTAATTAAGTCTTAGCATGGCAGTGCACTCAGCCATTCTTGTTTAAAGCAATGGAGAGATCGTGAAAGCTTGACTATTAAAAAAAAAACACGACCCTAAAGGAAAAAAAGAAGCTGTTTTCAAAAACACCTTGCTTGAACAGACTGTGACCAAGATAGCTGAATTTATCAATGGGAAGGAGAGATGTGGAATGCGGAGAGATCTTCTCATCCAAGGTGGTGATGAAAGGTGCTGGTTTGTTTTTTAAAGCTGCAGCACAAGGACTTTCCTCTCCTTTTCTGAAGGTTCAAGGCTTGAAGATGACCACTGACTGCAAAGGCCCCTTGTCACATCTGCTTGGAACATCAGCACAGGATGATTGCCCTTGCTGAAAAGAAAAACTCAGCAACCCAAAGCCCTATGCACACCTCTTACGCAGTAAGAGTTAAAAATAGATTGCATGGGCTTTATAAGAAACACGTCAGTTTCGAAGGGTTTAATTTGATATTGCCATTAATTAGCAATACAACATACATTATTTAAAGAGCAGCCAAGGCAAAGGGTGACACCAACTGGAAGCAGCATCCGCTTAATTCTTTAAAAAAAATAATCGTAATAACAATAGGACCAATGCTGGTTTTGAAGTGAGCTATTAACTAACCGTACAGAAAATGACATTGAATTCTGAAAATGCCTGCTTATGCAGCAATCTCCATTAGGGAGAACAAGCCTTTGCTATGGCATGATATGGCACGCAGAGCATTTACATGCTCCCTTTAGAAATACTAGGCATGGTGTAATGAATTCAGTCTCGAGACCATGCAGGCAGCGTAAGCTGCATTAATCCTGCCTTCCATTTTAGGCTTGCAACAGAATGAGACAGAGGCAGCCACAGCAGCACAGATCCACTACAAGAAAAGGCAAGGGACAGCTCACCTTAAAAGCAGTATCTGATTAATGTTGTTAAGTGACATTGCAAATATGCTCTGTCTTAGAGCAACCGTGTGGGAGGGAACAAAGGAGAAGAAGGGGGGGGGGGGAGAAACCCTGCCATCAACTGATGATGCAAGGTAAATTGTTACTATGCTGTGTTCAGCAAAGCTCCAGTTTCTTCATCAATGCAGCCTTGAAGTATGGCAGATTTTCTAGCAAAAACCTGTCTGCAGATCCCTTTCTACTGACCACAGCCATCTCCTACTGAGAAAAACAGAAGATTCCTTTTTTAAGAAAAAAAAAAAGAGGATCGGAATGAAAATCCGCCACAATACCCTTCTTGATGAATGAAGATTTCACATAGTACGTATTAGGTCCTAGCTCTGTAGTACTATTGTTCTGTTTTCATATTTTCTTTATGACAAATAATTCACTCTGTTGTGGCTGTTGTTGTTAGGCATGTATGAGGCGAGACCACCATTGCTAAAGCACTAATTCTGTAGTGGATTACTGAAATGCTGAGCCTATTGACAAAAATCACAGGCACATCAGGTCCGGCTGCAGAATCAGCTGTTTACAACTGTGTTGCACCCTGCTTAACCACAAGCAAAGTTACAGCTAAATATATCTGCAAGGCATAAACGGAAGCTATTTTGCAATACAGCTTATGCTTCAAAACGCCTTTCCATCCTTAAAGAGTTCCTAAAATTAGCGCCTGCTAGAAAATGAAGAATCACAGTCTTTTGTATTGTCTATGCCATGGAGAATGACCATAAACGTTACTCCTGGGGGGGAAAACCCCCAGTGACCTATAAAATATTAAGACGACTTAAGTGATATATACAAATACATGCTCCCTGTAGCAGAGAGCGAAAGAGAAAAAAAGCAGACTGGACACAATCAGGCTGAATTCACAGTAGAATTCCAAACTGCATGCCTGCTTCTTAAGCTAAGATGCTGCTTCTTGTGTGTTGTTGTTTCTGACATTCTTTTTATACATAGGCTTATCTCTGCTTTTGTGGTACGTTAACATTTTGGCATCATGGAAGTCAGCACAGCCGCTGAACTACTCTCAGTTTTAACAATTCAGATCTAATGTTTTAAAAAATAATTAAAGTAAACCACAAAAACTAAACCCAATCGCTACCACACACCCCGTTCTCTTGATTTTGAAATTAATAGCATGTTATCTTGTTTCACTGCATTAGAGACACTGAATGGCAGCAGGATGAGATTTTTAAAAATGAAAACAGGATCTTACAAATAAATTTGTTTTGTTAAAAAGAAGCGTACACATTGCATAAAATATATATGGTGGAAATAGAAGAGCAAAAAATAAGTATTTTTTTAAAAAACTGTCTGGAATGGAAATATGCCTTGCTTTCTGTTTATTGCCAGAATTTCCTCTCAGGAAAAATAGGGAGGAGTGGAAGAGCTTATGATGACCACTAAGACTAAACAGTTAATAGAAGGGAGGGAAATTCTACCTGACTAGAGAAGAATGAAATCCTTTCCATTACAAAGGATTACAAAGGGTTATAGACTTTATTTTCTCTCGACTCAACACATGTCTACTGGAATCTTTCAAAAGTGTTCTTATTTCTAACTCTCTACAAAATAATATTTGAACGTTTCAGATCTTATGAATCTTATATCAAACATCAATGTGTTTATGACACTAGTATAGTTAATCTGGAAACCCCTTTTGGTACAAATGCCTGTCTCCAAAACAACAACAACAAACATTAAATATTTGCTCAACATACTTGTTCATGAATTAACTAAGAACAGCCTCAGCTTTCCATTTACACTATAAATGAAGAATAAACGGAAAAGTAATGAAGAATGTTAAAGCTCTTTTTTCTTTATTGCTGCTTAAAATAGAAATTATAGCAGCTTGAGGCCTTGCTTACAATATCTTCTCCAATATTATAGAAAAGTCTAATGTGGGGTTGTCTTATACATTTCCAATTCCCTGCCTCTTTTAAGAAGCTCTGAACTTCATTATTGTCCTCAGCTTCATGATTTGAATATCAAACTCCACAAAACCCAGCATTTTAATTATATACTATTTCTATTTACAGATTCTGACATCACCACTGGAAGCATTTCAAGAATACGAAGAAGAATCTAGATGTATAATTCATAATCTGATGACACCAAAGTATTATGTAGAATAGATAAAATTTTCCCAGGGTCATTTTGACAACTGCAGACTTAGCACAGCATATATTTAATGTTTTAAAATGAAGACATTTATTTAGGGGGCAGTGTCACTCTGGGTAACACAAACCAGCATTGGGATGGGCCAACACCGGCATCAATTATATTACATGAGATCATCAAGCACATTATGAAACCACAGTTAACTAGGCATTTGTGTTATACATTTTTATAATATCAGTTGAACAGATTTTCCTTAAAAAGTCTAAAATCAGTCGTTACCATGTCAGATTTACACTTGGTAAGGTCCTAAGCTACATAAAGCTCGGAGGTTATGTTATAACTTTCCTTATTATAAACTTACATGATACAAGATACAGAAACATATCACAAAGATTCACACCAAACTACAAAAAAATTGAAAATGTGCACATGCTTTTTATTTAATAACACGGTATTTAAAGTGAAAAATGCAAATTATTTTCAAGTGAATGCATTTATTGCTTATATATTTATCATTTAGTTTGCTTAATCTCTCCCATAGAGTATAATGTATTATAACCTAGAAATAACAGTTAATTGTAATTTTAAAAATAATTTAAAATACATTATTACTTATTTTTCTGACAAAACAAGTAATCGCATTCCGTTTTGTTAATATAAGAATTAATGAATTAGTTTGCAAAATCAGAAAACTGATATCATGTGCATTTAAAACATTTCATTTCTTGATTTCTCAAAAGCAAACCATGAATTATATGCTTAAGTGATATGTTATACAGTTTATCACTTTCTGGAATAATTAAATTAATTACATGAAAGCCTTTTAAACTACACAGAAAAACTTGTTACATAAGATTTTACAAACTAATGAAAAGTCACATAAAATTTTAAAAGAAAAAAAAGAAAAAAGAATGAACCAACCAATCCAAAATTGAAATTTTAAAGGATTGTGGGGCCCCAAACTGTAGCTTATTTAGTTTATGCCTAAATCTGGCACTGGCGATTACTTTTTAAATTCTTCAATATGCCATTATTGTTAAAAAAATAAATAAAGTTATATAATAATTACATTACGAGTAACAATTATATAATATGCGGCTTGTCACTAAAGATCATAAAATGAGCATATTGTAAAATGAGTGTATTGTACAATACATTAATGAACATATTATACAGTATATTATTAAAGTTAGGAACATTTTTTTGTACTTTCAAGTCACTCTTGGTTCCTGGATGCTGCATAGATACATTTTTATAAAAAAAATAAAGCAATATTTTCAGAAGTTGCTTGCTATTGCCTTTTTCCTTCCTAGTGTTAAGAGTAAGGGACTCGGACCAGAATATTCAATCTCTGTTTCTAGCATGGTATGTTTCACCCTTTCACAATCTGGCTCTCAAATTAAATATATTTATTATTAAAATCATATCAAGCCATGTTTCTATTAAAGAAAAGTAGAAGATGCACGTAGCATGTACTACAATATCATGTAAAATTTGCAGGGACATGGGAACAATGCAATTGTTTGCTAATATTAAGTATCAAAACAGACCCAGTGGAACAAACTCAGGGAAAGCAAATAGCAGCAAAGCAAAAATTATGCCACAAACACCCAAAAGAGCAAAACACTTACTTGTCTCTGAATAATAACAGTATTGTTTGTCTTTCTTTCCAGAAAAATCAGGTCATAAGCAGCGCCATCGAAAGACTTTTCTACTTGATTGTTACAGTCAGAAGGCCACCAACTTGCAGTATTATAGAAGCAGTTGCTATATTAAGTGCTTTCATTTTCCTTCTTAAACAAGCTAACCAAGGGAATTGCCTGCTAACAAACTGTCATGTCTCTAAACTATTATTGAAAACGTCAGAATAGAGCTTCAAAAGTAGTTTGAATGCAATAGTTTAACTCTTATTGGTTTCTATTTCTTTAATTAATAATTTCAACTCAAGGATATATTTATATAGCACATAAAGTCAATATGCATAGAATAAAAAGTTTTAAATGAAATATGCCAAACTGGTAAGCCTAACATTTTTAAACTTTTGAAAATATAAGTGAGTTGTGCACCATTTTATGAACTTTTTTGCTACAGTTCTTAAGCAAATCATATAGTCGTTTAGTGGATCTGATTTCCCCCCCTTGACGTTGCTTTTTAGCAGCCAATTTGTTACAAGTGGGGATCACATAACTCAGGGACAGTGCAACTGTCACATATAAACATCTGTCATGCTGGCCACGCCCATCCTGGCCATGCCCACCGCAGCCCCCCGAGGTCAAACACAATCCTGATGCAGCCCTCAAGGAAATCTAGTTTGACACCCCTGCTCTAGTCCATAGCACAAATCTTGGTCATGAGAATAGATCATGGGGTTGGGAAACCAGAGATTCAAGCCAGAAGTAAGCAAATTTGGGAGGTACATATGGATTTTTGAAAGCAGATCATGGCTGCTGTCACAAAACTACTGCTATGAATGATGTGGTCAATGACACAACTTCCATTTGCACAAGGCAAACAAGTGAGATTGCTCACCACCACTTCCAGTGTTTCCACATTTATTTTAACCCATTTTCTGGGTATATGGGGCATAAAGTTTGTTTTCTAAGAATATTTACAGAACCCTTGTAAAATACAATGGCATTATTTTAAATAAACATAATGCTAATGGATAATTATTGCTTTGCAACAGTTCTTATTATAAATTTTTAATGAAAATAATGTTTTCAAAAAGTCAGATTAAAAAAACTTATTTTTTTCTGCTTGTGGGTTGCAAAGTAATCAAATACAGTTAAAGGCATGATAATTTTTTTGGATAACAACATACTGTAATTCTTAAAATAAAAATTATTTAAAAGCCTCCCTTAGCAGGATGTGTGACATCTCATTGGTTATTCTTGCGAGAACAGATGTACTGAAATTCATTTGGCAGGCCTGGAGGTTGATGGCTATAAAAAATAAAGTCAAATGCATCTGTTTAGTTATGTGGTTTCTCAGAGTATGTTATAAGCAACAAGCATGCCTAACATTTCATTAAAAATAATATTTTCGACTTAGACATCCTTCCGCTCTTAGACTAGCAGATGCCTTTAGCATTTGTAAATTCATATTCTTCACACCTGATTTTTGGATTCTGAAAACAAACTTGTGAACAACCCTTGATCCCCTCCTTCCTTTCTGCATTTTTTTCTGCATGGTGTCAGGCTCTTTGGTGGTTGCCTAAATCAAAAGTGATTATTTTCCAGCATGATTATCACTTCTATGGTCTTTAGTAAAGTCTATTGAGATGGTGGTGGTGGTGATGTTATACAATTATTTCCAATTGAAAACAATATATTGGTTAAGATGCTGGCCTACAAACCAGCACCCAAAGGGTGACTTTGGACCAGTCACCCTTTCTCAGCCCAACCTAGCTCAAAGGATTGGTTGTGGAGAAAATTGGATGTACAGGTAGCCCTCAACTTACGACCACAATTGAGCCTCTCTGCTGTTGCACCTGCCTTCTGGAACATCTTGCACCTCGATGTGAGGTTGGCCCCAACCTTCCTATCCTTTCATAAGGCCTCAAGACCTGGCTCTGGCAGTGCTCGCAGGCCCAAAGGGGAACAGCATAGTGGTAGTAGTGGTTAATTAACAACACATTCCCACCTCCCCTACCCCTTCCTCCTCACCTTTTTAAGGATTTTAATAGTTTTAACTTATTTATGTTTTTTTAATCTAAGTATAAATGTATATGATTGAAAGTTGACGTGTGGTAAAATGGGCTGCCAATAAAATGTATAAACAAACAAACAAACAAACAAATAAATAAATGAAGAGCATAGACTCAGGGATGCCAACTACTCTTGGCTTCCTGTCCATTCCTTGCTCTACCAAGACCTTATCTTGGTTGCAAACTCTGCTTTACCACTAGATGGCAGCAAGACGGTTTTTCTGTCGCTTGTCTAACAGTTATTATTTTATTTATTTATTTCATCAAACATGTATTAGATAACAGATATAAGTATAAACCTGATTATGAATACAAGAAATGGATACAAATAAAAGGGAATATTAGGACAGGGTCGGTAGGCACGCTGGTGCGCTTATGCACGCCCCTTAAGGACTTCTTAGGAATGGGGTGAGGTCTACAGTAGACAGTCTAAGCTTATATCTGATTTTTCCATCTGGTAAGCATACTAGTAATGGGACCCCAAAAGAAACAGTAGTACCCAGTACAAAGGAGAGTATGAGTGAGGGAAGAGCAACAATACTGCTCCTGTTACTATTTGTAGCTCTGATAGCACTGCCGGATCACCCAGCCAACCTTTGAGCAGCACCATATGCATTGAAAGCAGAATCCTTGGAAACCATGATAGCTTCCCCAGCAAGTGCTGCTTCTCCTTCATAGCTGAACTGTGGGAATTCAAAGCATTGGAGGGCAGTACAGAAAACTGAACCACTTGGTCATCTAGTGGTCATCCATATTTTGCTGCCTAGACCTGTGATGGTGAACCTATGGCACGTGGCAAGCAGAGCCATTTCTGTGGACATGCGAGCTGTTGCCCTAGGTCAGTTCCAGCGCATATGTGCGTGTGCCTGCCACCAGCCAGCTGATTTTCGGGTTTCTGCCGTGTATGCGGGAGATGCGTGCCCATGTTGCCCCTCCCATCCCAGGAATCTCCACACCGCCCATTTTGGATGCCAGGTAAGTACAGGGCTCATGTGGAGGCTCTAGGAGGGCAAAAATCAAGTTTACTGGAAGTCCAGAAACAGGCTGTTTCCGGCCTCTGGAGGGCTTCCGGAGGGCCGGGGGAGGCCATTTTCTCCTCCTGGAGGCTCCAGGAAAACCTCCAGAGGGCAAAAAACAGGCTTTCCGGAAGTACTAGAAGTCCAGAAATGGGCTGTTTCTGGCCTCTGGAGGCTTCAGGAAGGCCTGCTAGGCCCAAAATGGGGCACAGGAGGTAGCGCATGCATGCGTGGGGGAGTAGGGTAGTGCATGGGGGTCACATGTGCCTGCGCAGGGTTTTTTTGCGCACCTGCTCAGGAGGGTGGGGCATGCATGGGAGGCACTGCATTATAGGTATGGACACATGGGCATGCGCTATTATGTGCTAACACACACCTTTGGCACCCGAGGAAAAAAAGGTTAGCTATCACTGGCCTAGACCTCCCCCTAATATCTCAGCGTAATTGCTGTTGCAGTCGCAGCAGAGAAGGAATAAATATACAGTATGATTTTACTCTTGCCTTTCATCTTTTTGTTATCAGTGCTTACACTGGGGATTAGAGGCGAGGCTCAACCCCCAGCCAAAGTATTTATCTTGGGCCCAGACAGGACTACTTACAATCCTTGTCAGAGCCAGGTCCTGCTTGAAGATCAAGGACCTTTTCCCTCTAGCAAAATAGCCACATGAAAATAGAAAAGAAACTGCAACATGAAAGACTGGGATTCAGACAGCTTCCAGATGTCCTTGCATGGCATGTGTGGTTTATTAGGATACATTTGCACAGCATCTGAATAAAGTCTTTTTGTTGTTAACAAGGTGAGAGCCAGTTTAGTACAATGGTTAAGGTTAAAGTGGAAGCATGAATTCTAATCTTCCGCCGCTCCCTTAAGACTTTGTTATTCCATATTCCATCGGGCAGGGCTGGCTTGACAGAAATGTGATTTTTAACTTTTTTAAAAAAGGGATTTTAAATAGGGCCAGATTTGTAAATATTTGTTTTTAATTTGTTTTTAATTTTTGTATTGTGTGTTTTTATTGCTGGCTGTGCACCGCCCTGAGTCTTTCGAGAGAAGGGCGGTATAAAAATTTAATAAATAAATAAATAATAATAAATAAATAAATAATCTAAAGGAAGATTAGAACGAAAGAAAAATGGTGACTTTTGAACCAGTCATTCTCTTTCAGCCCAATCCACTTCATAGGACTGCTGTGGAAAAAACAGTAGAGAGAGAATTATGTATATTGTTTGAGCTGTATAAAATAAAACATGAAAAAATAAAATTATGTTTACTTTCTTTTAACCCGATTCTTTTGGTTAAGTCATTTAAGCATTAAAACCTAGAACAGAAGGAGACATCTCCAAAGTATTGGCCCAGTGCCAACACTGGGTTCATTCACCAGGTCAATGAATCACACAGAGTCGAGGAAAGTTGAATTCAAAAACTTTATTTCTGCGCAGAAGCACAGAGGCATCTCGTTGATAGCTTCAGCAAAAGCGGATCTCCGAGACATGTTTCCACCAAGCTATTTGTATGGTTTGCTGAAGCCTAACATTATAATTCCATTCATTGTTTAGTTGCCACTTCCTAATTTTACCTACGCAATCATATGCAACAGGTGCCATCCCATAATATTCTAAGCACAATCTCTGCAATGCTGATCTAAATATTCAGGGGTTGTGCTTTTAGCATGCTAATGATAAACTTTGTTCACCTTTGGACCCTTGTCTGGATGCCTTGCCCATAGTTCAAGTAAAGATCATATCACTTTCCTTTATTCCAGTAATGGGTTCTCTTGAAAAGTTTCTTAGCAATGTTACTCAACTGCGTCACTAAACTACCACCTTCTATATGTGGTCAATGCCCTCAGCTTCTGTTGACAAGTATTTATGTTTATATGATCTAAATTGCTGAGTCTCGGCATAAATAGGATGATTTAACATGCAGTAACTTAGGCATAGCCTTTACTGAGTGTATAATATATATATATATATTATATGCAACATATTTTCAATATGTAATGCATAATGCATATACACTCAATATATAATGCATAAACTGATATTAAAATACCAGGCCTCCAAAAGCTTTTGTATTAGTTTTACTTCTTCCTCTCATCCTTCCCTTAAACAGTTGTAATGCAAAGGCTTTTGCTATACCTTTGTGACTTCCCTAATTCCTTTTAATACCAGACGTATTTAATACCACAAGTAACAAAATGCCATTTTGAAACCAGTTCAGTGCCTTACTATGCTTGTATTTCCATATTTTGCTTTTATTATATTCCCTATCCCCACTACAAGTATATGTATGAAATTGTACAACCTATTTACAAATTACAGACTTTCTAAATCACTATCTATCACTATGTATGCCATATGTTAGAACTTCTAGCACACAAACTCTTGAGCCTAAATCCTCCTATCAAAATTGCTGCTGAATTATATCTTTTGTTTGTCAGAAAGGGGAAACAATTAATTTAAAAAAATCATTTTTATTGAATTTTAAACATTTAAAAACATACATTTTCGCTTTTACAGCTTTTCAATATTGGTTACATACCTTATTTCCTTTCTTATCTTATCTTTTCTTTTTTTTAAACATATATTTCAAAAATCTTACTTACATTTAAGCCTTAAATATCTATCTTATCTTCTATATTCTCCTTTTAAACTGTCCATCATTTTCTATATTTCCGTACCTCTTTCCATACTTATATACATCTATACATCTATATTTACATCCATCTCATTTACCTTTATCATCAATTTCATGTATTTATTTTACTTTTTTCTTCCAACCATTTTTACCAGTTGTCCCATGTTCTGTAATAATCTGTGTCCTCTCTGTCTTGTAGCTCTTTTGTTAGTGTCATGATGCATTCTAACCACCATTGCTCCATTTAAATAAATGACTGGATATAAGTTCATGATAGAATTTATCCATCATGAGCACAATCGTAGCTTCCAATGAGTAATGGAAATACTATGTGGACATATATGTGTCCTGGTAGTGACATAAGATGAATGAATTTGCCTGCTTATGCAGCAAGTATAAAAGATATACTCATTTTGTATCATGATTCTTCGTTATCACTCACTTTGCATCATTGATTCCAACCTTCTCTGCTTTCAGAAAGAACCTTAAGTAGCATGATATAAATTAGTTTTAATGTGACTTTAAAAAAAAAACATACGGTAGTTTAAACTCTTTCTAGAAATTATTTATGTTCATTATGTTATTATTTATGTTCATTATGATTTTTAAGGTTTAAATTATATTTAATATAATATAGCTAAGCTTAGTATCATTTTGATAGAAATATTAATGATCATTCTTGCATTTCTGTCTACTGAGGACTGATAATAAATGTAATTAATTGTTTAATTAATTAAGTGCTGTGAAATCAGTGTCGACTCTGAATGACCACAAACATATTCTTCAGGATGATGTATTTGCAACCTTGCCTTTTAGATCTCTTAATGACATATTCATTGCTCCTTTAATCAAGTTCATCTGTATTACTGTTGGTCTTTCTTTCTTTCTTTCTTTCTTTCTTTCTTTCTTTCTTTCTTTCTTTCTTTCTCTCTCT
>JANHFT010005072.1:18517-28635 GCA_032467955.1 Pseudoxenodon macrops
AGGAGGACGGAAGGAAGGAATAGAGAATGAGGGAGGGAGGAAGGAAGGAATAGAGCAGAAGGGAGGGAAGGAGGAAGTAGAGGGAGGAAGGGAGAGAGGAATGAAGGAATGAATGGAGAATGAGGAAGGAAAGAAGGAAGGAAGGGAGGAGGGGGAGGAAAATATGTGCCCTTTGATAGAAGAGGTCCACCATTTAAAGTGGTGATGATGCCTCTTTTCTTTTTGTGTTCTTTGCCACCACAATCCGGGTGCCCCCATTTCCAGGAGTGGGCCGACTCATTTCAGGGGATCCCCCAAAAGGCCCCACTGCCTGCAGCTTTGTCCCCTTGGCAGGCAAAGAAGCGGGAGGGGAAGGTTTGAAGATAACAGGGAGAACTTACCTGGGGGGCTTCTGCTGCACCTTTGTTCCCCTTTGTCTGTAGGGAGGGGAGTTCTCCTGGGCCTGTGCCAGCGCTTTCTTCTCCTTTGTCTCCTTCTATTTTTTCTTCCATCCCTCAGAGCCTTTTGGGACAGGAGAGACACAACTAGGCAAGGCCACTGTGACGTCTGGCAGCTTTCTGACCCATTCCTGGTCTTTGTGGCGAATTCATCCATGGGTTTGTGGGCAAGGCTGTTCTCGGGCGTAACCATGGCCAGGATATGGGCTCCCTCTCCTTCTCTCTCCTGGGGTCTCTGGGCCTCTTCTGAGTGACAGATCAGGAGGAGGAGATGGGAATGAATTGCCAAGTGCCAGAGCCGTGTTTTATCTCTTCTGCTGAAGGACATTTTGGTGTATGCGAGCCGCGTGTGGAGTGAACAGCACCAACTGACAATCAGGTGTCAAGCAACACCGGGGGAGGGGAAGGCGGGTAGCTCCCATAGCCAACCAGACACCGGGCACCTCCGCCTGGGGCACGGAAGCAAGAGGAATATCGATCCAGAGAGCAAGGAGGCCCATGTTCTGCATGAACCCGGCCTGGTTTGCACATGTAAGGCTGCATTTCTCTGCCCTTGACGCCCGTCCAGGATCGCTCACTCACACAGGTGCAGATGTCGCTTGGCGACGGCTACATTAGGCAGAGTTTCTGTGGGCAAGAAATGTTAAATATGCCCCCAACCGATAAGCCTCACAGTCAAGGTCTGGATGGATGGAGGGAGCCCTGCTGGGCCTCCAGCCACACTGTTCCACACTCTGTGTCAAAGGAGGAGGTGTGGTGGCAACCCACACACAACATCCTAATCACATGTTTGGGACATGTGCAAACATCCAACTGCATCTGCATAATCAGGGTGTCAACTTGCTAAACTTTCAAGTCGCCATAAGGAGGAGGGGAGGGAGATGTGACGGAGCTGCTTGGAACTGCATTCCACACATGCCTTCCTCCTGATTCTATCCTAGGTTACCGGAATCAGCAGGAGGGGTGGGGTTTTTTACAGCCCGCCAAAGTGGTCCATTGGAGAATGTGATTTATGACATGCCCAGTGAGGAGGGGGAAAACAGGGTCCAAGGGTGAGCTGTAATTCACGCGGGCAGAGCAAATCTCACCCGAGTAGTGCCTTGTTAGTAGTGTCATGTTGCTCCTAATAAATCATTGGATTTCTTTTGAAACTTGGCTCGAGTCTCATGAGTTAATTAGGGCACCTGTCGGGACCTTGACCCAGAGCTTGCTTGCTAGAATGGCCATTTCCACATTGGAGATGTTCCCACCAAATGTCCAGACTTCATCTCAAGGGCTTTGGTCTTTCTGGAGGTTTGTGGTTCTGGATTCTCCTGGAAGAGCTGCTTTTTCCATTTTTGTCTTACCGTCTTCTGGGTAGTTGAGTGCCCATAAGTGCCTTGGGGGAAAATAACTGTGATTCACAAGGGCTGCCGATGGCTGCTTTGCTGGTAGGGTGGGAGCAGCTCAGAGGTGGGTTCCAAATCTTCTTGCTGCCGGTTCACTCAGGGTTGTGTCTTGAGCTCACGCCCTGCAGTCAAAAACTAGCTTCTGCACATGAGCAGAAGCAAAATCCAAGATGGCAGCACCGACAGAACCAGCTCCGTGACGTCATTGTGGAGTTACTACCAGTTCTATAGAACCTGATAGAACCAGGAGGAACCCACCTCTGGAGCAGCTCCTAAAGGAAGGACTTGCCCTTCAATCAAGCAGCATTTTAGGGGAACGTGGACAGGCGAGGCACGTAACAAAGGCGTCCCATGGAATTAATTTGTTAAACGACACAACTAAGATGCTCTGGTGCTCGGAGAAACCTCCTTCCCTCCCTCTCTTCCCCCCCCCAAAGCTGTGATTTTCAAGTGTTTGTGAGCCATCCTGGGAAGGCGGACTCCGTATTTGAGAAATAAATACGCTGCCTTGTCTCGGAGCAGGAGCTCCTGACAGACACATCCCAGAAGCTCCTCGCAGGTGGGGAAAGTGGTGCAATTTTACACCGCCCTTTTTGTGCGCTTCTCACCTCCAAATGGAGAGAAACTGTGTCACTGGATTTCAGCACAAGAGGTCAGCGAGAACTAAAGAAGCGAAGAGGGGTGTGTGTGGGAATCGGGCGATCCTCAGGCGGGCTGGAGAATTAAGGGCCGTGCGAACTTTTAATAGAAAATGTTCAGCTGTGTTTTGAGAACAAGGAACCGCTTAATTGAAGCCTTATGTAAAACTTTGGAAAGCAAACCCAGTTAGGCAGAGAATTCCCTGGAAAGGAATCCTAGAGTGGCTCTAATCAGCAAGAATTTATCTATTTTTCTATTCGATGTAAAGTAAGAGCAAGTTTAATGGCTTTGCTGGCTGGGGAATTCTGGGAATTGAAGTCCAAACATCTTAAAATTGCCAAGGTTGAGAAACACTGTATTGTGGGGTGAACCGAAGGCCCACTTGGTGGGGATGAAGGGGTTTTTCTCAGCCCCTCCTGGATGCTGAAGGTGGCGCTGTAAGATTGGGAGACCTTCTCAACAAGGCAGGAGGAGGACTCTGAGAATGACTTTCCTCGTAGACTGAGTCTATTTTTTCAGGTGCACTTTCTGTGTCTGTCTGGAGAACTGCCTGGAATTGCAGTCAGCACCACAGCTTGGCGTGTCGTATATTGAACACACACTTGCACACACAATGTAAGTGGAGAAGATGGAAGCGCAACTCTTTCCAGGCTCCTCTGGCTATAGAGGCCTTTTCAAGGGGGGGTCCTTCACGAGCTGAAGCCCCAGGAGGACCCCAAGAGGTCCCTTTGGTGGTTTGATATCAGATTCCAGCATTTCTTGAGACCTGTTCGTCCCTCCTCGCCTCCTTCTCTAGTGGCCATTCAGAAGTCTTAGGGGAACAGCGGAGACACAACCACAATCCCTCTGGACTTTCCCCAGCGGCTGGTAGCTGGGCTTGTGTGTGTTTTCAAGGACCACGGTGACTAACACAACAACACAGATTTCTCCACGAATTCATTCCCTTTTTAGCCTAGTGGTGGAATTTGAGATGGTCCAAGAAGTGATGTGGCTTAAATGCAGAAGGAGAGGGGTCTGCACGCACCCAAGAAGATGGCTGCGTGCAAGATTTACACATCCACACACCCGCTTAAAACTATCAAACAGGAAGATAGTTACCCACATGGGCATCAGAGTGATGATTTTACTTCCTTGGTCACACAGTGGGGAGATCCTGAGTTTTCAGTGCAGTTCGTGGCCTTTTCAGAGAAGTCAGCCCAAAAATGCTTTGACAGAATCCACACAATTCTCTTCTGCTGTGGAAGTCCATCTATACCAGGCAGGGCCAGTTAGGGAAACATGGAAAAACGACAGGTTTCTCAGACTTCTCCTAAGGGTTTCCTCAGGTCTTTCACCTGAATTTAGGTGAAGGAGAGCAGGGAGAGAACTTGAGTCAGCAGCCTGCTCTGTTTTGGCTTATTTTTTACAAATTGTTACTCTTGTGACATTATGGCTGTGTTTATACACATTGAGGGATTGGATTTGTCCATTGTGCAAGGCTGGGCTGCTTTTAATCTCAATTATAATGGCTAACACTACATTAGCAGGTTTCTGCAGACAATCATTCTGTGAATAAGCCAGAATAAGTGCAGTGTGTGAACACACAACTCAAGAAGAAGGGGACTGGGCTTGGGGAGGGTTCCTTTCCAAGAAACCAACAAAAGATCCCTCAGGGCCCAGAACAGAATCAGAGGAGAAGATAAGGACCTGTGCAGGGATACAACATCCATGGATGCATCTCCAGATATCTCCAGGGACAAGGCCATTTGACTGGAAGAGTGAGGCACCTTTTAGTTGGACCCAACAAAGGGACATCTTGGGATGGAACAGCTGATGTTCAGCACCTGGAGGCAGGCCAGCTCTTCAGGAGTTGACAAGGGGAGGTTGTCATGGATACAGCTGACAAGTCAATGGAGAAACCGAGATGTTGCAGCCAGAGTCTTCCCTTCCTGAGTCCTGCCTTCCAGCCCACTTTCAGAAGGTCTGGGCTCCCAAGTGCTGGGGGGGGGGAAGGCATCCCCTCCCACCCCCAGCTTCTACCCATGCAATATTGCAGGCAAACCTTACCCACAGCCAGCAGTTTGATCCTGGTTGACTCAGCCTCCCATCCTTCCGAGGGTGGTAAAATGAGGAGCCAGATTGCAAGGACCAAGAGGCTGACTCTGTAACCTCTCAGAGAGCACCATGAAGTGCTATATAATAAGCCCAGGTGATGTTGCTATCCCAACAGAGCTTTCTTTGCCTCTCCAACCATCCTCATTCCAGCCCCTCCCCCTTCAACTCCTTCTCTGCTTTTGGGTTCTTCCAAAAAAGCATCAGAGTCTACAAATTACATAAAAGTTCCAGGTGGCCCAGTTCTGGATTTCTCCTCCTTGCAGGGAGAGGAATGCAACAAGCTCTTCCCCCTGCAAGGTTCATTCAGAAGCAACTTTCTGTCGGGGTCTGAAAGCAAGCCAGATGGAGGGATTCCCCCCCTCTCCCGTCATTGTATTGGCCTGGCCAGATGCTACTTCCCTTCCAGACAGGTAGGGCTCCGGTTACTTACATATTTATCTATATATTGTTTTAGATTGCATTTGTCCGCATGCCAATTTCCTGCCTGTTGAATAGTTGGTGTTAATTGTTCTTTTATGGTTCAGTTGTTCTATTGACGTGATTCTGCTCTTCCTGTGTTGCATTTTGCTTTACTTTCAAATGTTACTGTACTGTTTTATTCTTTTAACTGCGAAACTCTCCAGGCGCTTGTAAACCTTACAAACAAATAATAAAATGGATTCCAATCGGGAGAAATTCCACCAAAACTTTCTTTCAATGTTAATGACTGACATCAGCGCCCAGAAGGAGGTAACGGTGATGTCACAGGCATCACAATGGCATTGCCGCAAGGATGCAAATGAACTGATGCAAATGGTGGCATTCCTGTCCTTTGCATACCTTGTGTGCCCCGTTCTTACCCAGAAGAGGCCCATGAGGGCTGATGGCACGAAAACTCCAAGGAGCCACTTTCGTTAAAACCCAAAACTCTTCCAAAATGTGACCTTCCTTTTCCACTGCTTAAGACAGTCATGGGCAACTATGGCCCCTTTACTATATGTGGACTTCAACTCCCAGAATCCCTGAGCACGGCTGGCCCAGGAATTCTGGGAGTTGAAATCCACAGGTCTTAAGGGGGCCACAGTTGCCCACCTTGATTTAAGGGTTCAGCCCTGCAGTGTCTTCACAGGACAGGTGGATCTTCATCGAAAGTTTCTATCTGTCAAGGGTAACAGCAATCTAGAGCCTTAGCAATAGCAATAGTACTTAGATTTATATACCGCTTCACAGTGCTTCACAGCCCTCTCTAAGCGGTTTACAGAGTCATCATATTGCCCTCAACAATCTGGGTCCTCACTCCAGCCTCACTTGGAAGGATGGAAGGCTGAGTTGATCTTAAGCCGGTCAAGATCGAACTGCTGGCTGTGCGAGAATCAGCCTGTAAATCTGCATTCTAACCACTGTGCCACCATGGTGGCTCTTATCTATTCTAATGGTACCATCAACCACAGATGTCCTCAGCTCCAAGATAACTCAAAGCAGCTTCAAAATTATACGCAAAGGGGAGGGAAGATTACAGTCACATGATGAGATGCAGGACAAAGAGGTTGTTCACCTTCCACTGAACAAGGAGTGGTTTCTTCTTTGCTCTCCTTGGTCCCCCTTTCCTTCCACAGGCAGGATGTTCATTCCTGGTGTCGAGCCTGAAGAAGAAGAGTTAAAGTGGGCTATAGGACTCCTCAAACACTGAACCCCTGGCAGGTGAGAATGATTGAAGCTTCTTCTGGAAGACAGTCTAGCAGAACATCAATCTTTCTGGATCTCCTCCTCACCTGTGCATTCTTCAGAAGAGCTTCTGAGTTGTAGTGGCTCTGATACCAGTTTGGTAACCTCCCAGAGGAGCTGGTACAGCTAAGGGCCCAAGATTCAACATAAAGAAGATGGTGAAATCAAATGTGTTGCAACTAACCCCACCCGCTTCCTGTCTATGGGCAGGAGCAGTCCAAGGGCTTCAAGTCCTTTCTTGTTCCAGCTCAACCTCTGGAACACCAAGGTTGACTCCTGGCCTATCAGGCTGTTGGGTCTCTTGGTCTGATCCAGAGAAGACATCCTAGCAGCTAATAATGGTGTGATTGCCATCAAAGCCTCTGCTGCCACAATACAGGATTTGGGGCAGACCAGAGAGAGTCTTGCACCTACCTCTCTCTATTTCTCTTGTATGCACAAGCCTTCAATATTTCATGAGACACAGGTACTTAATAATGGATGGGAAACATGTTTACTGAGAGATATTTCTCACTGTAGATATAATAGAGCACCTCCCAGGACCTGTTCTTCCCTTCTACTTACACCACCCCACTGATCATCAGCTTGCCAGACAACCTACCTGCCCATCTGTGGAAACACCAGGAGAAGCTTGGCATGCAGAGAATAAGGAGAGATGGGCCTGGATTGGCATGGGGAGGGATGGGAGATGTGGGTGTGGTGAGTTTTGGAAGGTTGCCCTCCCCAGGAGAAAGCTGAGCTCCCCCACTCTTCCAGCTTATACATTTCTCAGTCCAGAATCCCCATCTTCTTCCTCCTCATAATACGTCCTACTTTTTTTTGTCAAGCACATATTAGATTACAGATATAAGTATAAACATGATTATGAATACATAAAATAGATACGAATAAGAGGGACCATTAGGACAGGGATGGTAGGCACGCTGGTGCGCTTATGCAGGCCCCTTAAAGACCTCTGAGGAATGGGGTGAGGTCTACAATGGACAGTCTAAGATTAAAGTTTTGGGGGTTTGGGGAAGAGACCACAGAGTAACATATTCCAGACATTGACCACTCTGTTGCTGAAGTATTTTCTGCAAACGAATTTGGAGCGGTTTGCTTTAAGTTTATATATATTATGTGATCATGTATTGTTGTGGTTGAAGCTGACATATTCATTGACAGGAAGGACGTTGTAGCAGATAATTTTATGTGCTACGCTTAGGTCAGACCGAAGGCGGCGTAGTTCTAAGTTGTCTAAGCAACTTAGAACTTTCCTTGCAAGGAAAGGGATCAGATTTATAGGGGTTGAGAGTTCCAGCTAATCCAAACATCCTCAGGTCCCTGATTCTTCGAGACATGCTAAGAGTCCATTGTTAGCACCATAGTTCAAGGAGGCCTTTGAACTCTGGTGCTGGAGAAGACTCCTGCGAGTCCCTTGGACTGCAAGGCGGTCAAACCGGTCGGTCCTAGAGGAGATAGGTGCTTCAGAGAACAAAAGATTTTAGATCAACCGTCTTTAAAACAAAAATCACACAGGTAAACCCAATGAATAATCCGTTGTGGATCTATCCAGTTTTCATGTTTCAAGGCAAACATTGAAAAATACCGCTGGGGGAGTGACTGAAGGCCCCCTTGACGTTCCCTTTTCATTCCTTCAGCTTTTCTTTTATTTAGGGTTTTCCCATTGAGAACATCCATTTGGTCCCAGCGAGAGGAAGCTGACTTCATAAAAGGTCTTTTGCTTTGATCCATGGTTCTCCTGGATTTTTGTTATCTCATCTTGCCACGTCCTTCAGAAACTCCCTATCGTCCAAGCCATGAATCTTTGGAAAATATTTCTCTTTTGTTAGATAAAAAGTCACGCGTTTTTCCAGGAGTTTCTTGCTTGCTCGCTCTGACTTTCTGGACAGTCTTTATCTTCCAACATAGTAGCATCTTGGCTTTTTTTTTTTTATTCAGCTGGTGGAAAGGATATTCTTGCCAGAGAGAGAGAGAGAGAGATGCAGTCCAGACAGGATGGCTGGGAGGCAATTATTTCCTTTCCCAGGTACACAAAAGTCCTTTGCCCTTGTGTCTTTATTGCACCATGTGAGGTGTGCTTTAATTGCCCCGCAATGCCTTACCTGGAGTGAGCCTTAATGCGTAATTACGGGGTCTTGATGCAGAGAATGGCAAGTCAACCGCTTTGGATAACCACAAGGAGCAAAAGTCTCTGGAACGTAATAGACATGTTAACTCTGGTTTTATTTCCAGCCCCAAGAAATCTTACGTCTGCCTCCCGTGGCATCTGCAGGATAACAGAGGCTCAGCGGTGTTTCTCTCAGCCCTTCTGAAGCCAGCTGGGACCCCTGAGACATCCTGAGGCCATCGGCTTTTGCAAATAGGTTGCAGCTGGAATGATGCACGCAGCAAAGGAGAAGGTGAATTTCAGAAAATGCTTCTGCTCAGCATAGGGTGGAAACACACACACACACACACACACACACACACACAGAGGGATGAAGGTGGAAAGTGATTGGGTCTGGGCAAAGTGTCTCAGTTCCACCTGAAGGCCTCAAGTGAGACCATTGCAGCAATCCAACTGGAGTCCGTGCTCAACTCGGGAAATTGAGCCACGTCGTCTCAACGAGCTGAATCCAAGCGTAGAAGTTGACATGTTCAGACGCCTCTTGTTGGTGTCCAGATGGGGCAGCTGTTCCAATCTGGCACTTCAGAGGTTGAGCACCTGTTTTAATTCAGTGCTTCCTTTCAAAGCTTCCTCACATTCGAACCTTCCTTTGAAGGATCACGCGGCTATGGGTTTCTTTGGGATGGGAAAGTGTTTTTTTTTTAAATTCCCAGTCTAGCTTACAACCTTGGGGGTTCCCTGCTTAACGTCCTGGCTAAAAGGCCACAAGTGGAAAGAAAAATGTGGCGTGGAGACAGTTGGATCCTGCAAGGCACTCCTGACGTTTTCATCCCTTGCTTCTTTTCAGCCTGGGTCCCTTCTGCATCTCTTCATCCAGTTCCAAACAAGGTTTCTGTCCCTCAGAGGCTTCACGGGTTGTGGCTCTGCAGAATAGAGTTTGTCCTTTGGCCAAATGGAGTTTGCAAAAGCCAGGACATGCTTTGAATTCAGAGCGTTTGGGGAAGCCTCCCTCTTCCAGAAATAAACTTATTTTGCTGCCACAGGATGACCGAAAGATACAAGCCAGCCGTCTCAGCGGCATTGCTGGAACATTTCTGGCTTACTGACTGTCACACCGAAGGAAAGGAACCACATAAAGATGTACCTTTATTTCCCCTTTGCTCAAGAAGCGCAGCGAAGAGGGAATCCGGCCATTCAAAAGAGGTTGCGCTGAAGTGTCTCCCGCAATATAGTTTTATCCTCGGAGTCAAAGCCATCGCACCAATAAAACGGATTCCTCCAGAGGCTGGGAAGGAGAGGCGCCCTTGGCAACACAAAGCCCTTCCTAAAGGCACGTGGGCAGACACACCACGACCCCCTGTGGCCCCCAAGGGACACTGTGGAAAAGTCGAAGCCATCAGTAAATTCAACCCCAAGAAAAACAGCCCTGCTTGGCTCCCGGCTGCAGCCGAAACAAAACGTTTCAAGCTGTTAGGCGACACACCAGCTGCACAAACGCCTCGTCCCGATGGGTCCAAAAAAGACCAAGGTGGGCTGGACCCAGGAGAGAAGGAAGCCCCAGAAAGAGTGTTGGTAGAGAACTGCCCAGAGTTAACTGGCCACAATGCTCACATCCTGGGAGGCTGGGTCAAAATACCATGGGACTCTGAGATTGGGGGGATGTTGGTGGCAAGGGCTGGGCTCCAAAATGCCAGGTTTTGTGGGCATGGTGGGCATTTGTGCCATGTGAAGGGCTTCTTCTCACCT
>JANHFT010005072.1:46407-56564 GCA_032467955.1 Pseudoxenodon macrops
TCTTCTTCTTCTTCTTCTTCTTCTTTTGCCCTTCACGTTTGTCTTCCTGATGGGTTCAGACGCTTTCTTGGTCCCCAACATCCCCCGGGGGAACACCTGCCACGTTCAGGTAGCACAGCCTGCCTTTCGGTGGGAGCGTCAGCTGCAGCACCTTCAGAAATTTGGTGATTATTAATTTCTGGATCTTAATCACGAGGCTTTAACAGCCTGGTGCAGTGAGCAAAACTTCCACTTGTGAAAATAAATGAACCAACCGGAGCTGCTTCACTACACCGCTAGTATAAACATTCAAGAGTAATGTTTGTTGAAAATGGGTAAAAATCTGATTAAAATGTATAAAGGATGCTTGGCTACACATTTAATTTAGCTTTAATGAGGCCTTTAAGGTATTTTAATTCAAATCCAAATTATTATTTAAAGGAAGAGAAATTTGACAGGTTTGTCTCCCTAGGTGGTAACGATTGCCCGAGTCTAAAAGTCTGTTAGGAAACGGAGGGTAAATACGTGGCAAAAGGTTAAGCGGGAAAGGAAAATAGCTCATCCTGTGATTGTAAAACCTGAAGGACAAATTGGGTGCCTCGCGCATCTGAATTGAAATCACCAGCCCCCTTTTCTCCCCCCTCCTTGGCATCTCTGACATCTGTCTGTCTTTCTCGTCTCTCTTTCTCATCTCTCTCTCTCTTCTCTCTCATCTGTCTATCCACCTGCCCATCTCTCTAAATTAGATTATAATCCCAATTTTGTACTTATAGAAAGAGAATAAGCACCAGCCATTTCTTAATCTTCAGAACCCAAAGATCACCCAGCAACCAGGATCCCCTCCCTCCGTCTTGTTTCCCTCCTTGCCAGCCCACCTGATCTCTTTCCCAAAGGGGCCCAAACCTGCTTATCTCCCGGTGCAGTTCTGGTTCCCTTGGTGACCCACGTAGGAAAGGAGGCTAAGCACAGAAGGAGGCAGCTGCATAAATTGGTGTAAAGTCTACTGAACATGATGGGATGTGCTTCTGAGCAAATATGAATCAAATAGAGCCGTGACTCTACTCTCTCCTCCCCCCCAATCTCCAGGGACTGGATGAGTCTCTGTCAGGAAAGGAAGGCTGGCTTCTTGCAATTTCAAGGAGAAGACGCCAATCTTTAGGCAAATATTCTATTCCTTCGCTTAAGCTCCTCATTTAATGGAGGCCCAATTCTCAGAGTGGGGAGAGAATAGCTTAAAATCAAATATATGTAAGACGAGGTTTCAGTGATGGCCCCGCCTGGTGGATTGAGGGAGCCCGGCTCAACCAAAAGTAGTGTCCAAATGTTTTTAAAAAATCCATTTAAAAGTGACAAAATACAGGGACGAAGGAGAACGAGCAGGACTACCGCAGTCCCTTCCCCGGAACAGTTTCCACACGGATGAACTGCTAAGTGCCCTGACCCTTTGGCTCTGCTTTTCCGGAGCACCAAACAGGTCGTGGACTTTGCTGCCCCGAATGCCCGACCTCCCCCTTCCGCCTCCTTGCCCAAGGCCTGCATTTCCTGCTCTCCTGTGCCAGCTGTGAAGCAGAGGCTCTCCTGCAGCATTGTGGTTTGTTTTAACAGCAACATGGTAGGAAAAAAAGATGTTAACTGTGGGGTCAGGTAAAGGTCAGGTCAGCGGGCTAGGATCCTGAGTTGCCATGGAGTTTGTGGAATAAGAGGCAGAACGAGGCGAAGCTGGTTAAAACAGCTGGCTCTGGCTAATTCAGGGCCCAAAATCGCTTGATAGTGAGATGGGCGGCATATCGTTTTAATAAACAAAGACACAAATAGAGAACTAGGCCTGGTGGTCTCTGAGCAGAGGGTGCCTGAGGGAGCACCACCAATGCTAGAGTCTGGCACGGTGCAACCTCCTTTCCCATTCTGGAGCAGCCCAGCTTCTCGCAAAGGCCACGTGGAGGGAAGGAGAGCTCTCCATGGTGCTGAAAAACAAGGCTTGAATGCTAAAGATGCTTCAGCTGGGTCTGGGAGGGGGGAAGCAGCCTTCAGGACTAGAACTTTCTCTCCAGATGACACCCCCACCTTTGGGGAAGCTCATTCCTTTGCCCCTGGGATGGAAAGGGCTAATGGGGAGAAGCCAGCCGGTCCTCCGCCCAACTCAGTTCCCCGAGTAGACAGCAGCAAGGACAGAAAACCCTGTTGCTGTTTCAAAGGCTCCATCATTTATTTATGGTGCTGTATTTGCTGGGAGTTTTGGGCTGGTTCCCTTCTTCTGCCCTTCGGAATAAGGGATCAGAGCGCGCTTTGCCAAGCGGCAACTTTAAAAGGCGAGTCCTGCTCAGGGAAGAGCAAATAGTTTTGCAGACTTCACACGGTTCATCTTCGTTGCCGTGTCTCAGAGGGATGCTGATTTGCTCTCTGAAGGAGAGCAGATAAAAGAAGAGCCAGTCCTCGCTTCCTCCTTCCTGCTCCTTGCAAACCCGCCTAATGGCCCTTTCCGTCAGCCAGGACCGAGGCCTCCAACCCCTACCGGGTCGTAGGCAGAGCTTCGTGTCGCCTCCTCTATGATGGCCTGCTTTTCCCTTTGTCTTCCATGCGTGAATAGCTCCCAACCGGAACCTGCCTCTGTATGGGAAGGAGGCCGGCCAGCAGGAGGGAGGTTTTTTTCCCATTGCAGGACTGGAGACTCAAGAACTGTTTTGTCAGGTCAACCCAAAGGGAAGAGACCAAGGGACTTTTTCTTCTTCACCGCTTTCAGATACGAGCAGGATCACAATAGCATCTCAGAGAGCTGGCCTTTTGCTTTCCCTATTCTTTCTGAGGAGCTGATTGTCAACTCCCAAAGGGCGGCTTGTTAAGAATGGAAGCAAAATCCCCAGGCAGCTCTAGTCCGGCCCTTTGGGTCAAAGCAGAGGCTGGCCAGAAGCCTGCAAGCAGTTGCCTCCTCTGTTGCCTAGGATCCAGAGGGGGGAGGAGGATGTTGTGTGGCTCTCAGACCCGAGAAAACTGATAATCCAAACTTTTGTCAATCGAGTCTTCCAAAGACTTTGTGCCTAAAACAAGAACTGGAACGAATTCTCTCCTGGCTTCCAGTCAGGTGCCTTAAGCATTACTTCAAACGGGCTCTCAGTCCCTGCTTAAAACTATCGAAGCTTGTTTGTTTGTTTGTTTGCTGTGTTTCATTACCTGCCGTTACCTGGTCGGGTAATGAAATGTCTGCAAGCAAACAGCTCAGCTCAGAGATCACCAAGGATCCCGCAGTTCAATCCTGAGCTACATATATTCTCTTCTCTGTTAAAACTATCTAAATTAAAGGCCAGCACTGATGGCAGTGAATTTATTTGCTTGGCTGTGTGTTGTTTTCCTTGCTTACTCTCTGCTCTTATTCAAAAGTCCATTTCCTCTGAACATATAAGTTCACCGAATAACTTTGAACTCAATCATCTGAAATGTATTCTTTCCATCAAGCAAGTTTTTCTTTGAGATACCCGGAGATAATAACTTTGCAATCAGCAGAGCAACTTCACCATTCCTCCCCACCTCAAACTACACATGCATCACCTTTCCTGTCTCCTCTTCTTGGGTCGGATACGTTAAGGCTTCTGAGGCCACTGAGAGGAAAAGAAGCCAACTTTTGCCAGCCCCGATGCTTTTGATTTTAACCTCCAGAACGCTTGCTGGGTTTCTCAAAACCGTCGAAGTTCAAGAGTGGTCAGGAATGGAGCGATCGCAGAGTTCACAAGCTCACAAATCTATTTGATGTCCAGGAGGCAAAAATAGGCCTCCTTCGCAGGGAATAGAAGAGCTGCTTAGAGAACGAATAGAAAAGCCGGATTTGGACTATCTTTAAAATTTCTGATGAGTTTTCTAGGGAAAAAAAATACATATTTAGTATTTTGAAGGCCTTAAAATGAAACGTGATGGATAAGAAAAAGAGGGTGTTGTTGTTTTTTCAAGCAATGCCCCCAGTTCGCCCACATTTCTACAAAGGAGACCCAGGAAATCTGCATTTCTGGCAGCATTGGAAGGAAGAGAGAAAAGCCAACAGCTACTAAGAAGCTACCAGCAGGCATATTAAAGAATGACATTATCAAGTCGAGCAGACAAGACAGGTATATAATGCATAAGCGGGATTTGCTTCTTCTCCAAACAGCTCGTAGATCACCAGCAGCCTCCATTCCACATAGGGAGGCATTTGGGCAGGGGAAAAAAAAAGGGCCCGTCAGCTCAAGGCATCAAGGAGATTTCTTCTCCAAGGCTCCCATTGGGCTGGACAAGGAACCTCGCGGAGGGACAGGACAGCGCCTGGTGGAGAGATGGGGCCCCTTTTTGCGCCAAAGAAAGTATATAATTTTATAAGGGAGATTCTGGAAAGCGGATAGGAGAGTTTCTGCGATGATTTTGCACTCCAGGAGGTTCTTTGTACTAAGAGCAAAGAAGAGGAACGTTGTTTCTGTTTGCACAATTGGCAAAGAAGACGGTGTAGTACAGGGGGCTCCTGGCAACCTTGGCAACTTTAAGACTTGTGGACTTCAACTCCCAGAATTCCTCAGTCCACAAGTCTTAAAGTCGCCAAGGTTGGAGAGGCCTGGTGTAGAAGACAGTTGTCCGTAGAAGGCAGCATTGGGCTTCTGTCAGGGGAAACTGTCTCTGGGCTGGAGACCTTCACTGGATCTTGAGAACAGAATCCAAGCTGGTTAGCCCCGGGATGGGGAAATCTCATTAGCCACCAGGGATGTAAGATAGACTGTAAAGGACAACAATAAATAACAATAAAGACATTCAAAAGGAGGCACTGCAATACCAGAACCCTTTTCTTGCCAGAGAAATGAAATGTCCCCCAAAGTCGATCTGCAGGCAAAAAGGGTCCTTACCATTTTGCTAGGAGGGGGAGGGAGACTTTAGGAAGCCTGGGAAGAATTTCCTCTCCGTCTGGGAATAATTGCAGTCAGTCGCTGACCCCAACCTTCTTGCCTGACCCATCCTGGGCCTTGTAGTTATATCCGGAGACCTTCTCTGTGGTCACCCTCAACTCCGGATGCTATCAGGAAGAAGCGCAGAATAACACCGACCCCTGTCTTCCTTTATTTATTTTTTATTTATGTTTAGGAACTTTCCTCAGGCACCATCTGAAGATGATTTTGTTATCTCCCCAGGCATTTAACATCCACGTTCATTGAATATTATTTACAATGTGGTCATTGTTAGAATGCTTTCTAAAGCATGGTTGCAAAGTTGTGCTTGATTTTACATTCCATTCACTGCAACATCCTTTCCCGGCCAAAGTGTGGCTTGTAAGTGTTAGAAAATATTAAATTGCTATTGTTGTCTTGAGTGAGATTTATCATTTCCTCAATGTGCTAAAGGGAGAAAACTGTACTCCGGCATTCTTAATTCATGTTCCCTCTTCATGCAAGATGATAAATAGGAAACCTCGCTGACTTAAGGAGGCAGGAGCAGAAGAAGAGATGCCTACCCATCCCCACTATCTCCTATGTCTTTATCCATGCCTGGTCTGAACTAAAGGCCCCAGTGATCTGGAGGAGCCCTCCCATGCTTTGCCTAGGCTGTTTACTCCTCAGACACACCTGCCCAACAGGTATTGGAACCAGCTACAAGCTTCTGAGCCAACCTTAGAGGAACCCACTGCCTTTGCTCTGTTGTCAACACCCAATTCTAGTACCATTGAGGGCACTTATTTCACTAGCAAAGTTACAACCCGTGTTTGAGGCCCTCAGGATGGACCCTCGTTTGACCTTCAGGATGGCTGGGGGTTGCCATCCTGAGGGCCACGAGAAGACATCACAGAAATAGGTTTGAGTGCTGCCATCCAGACAAAGGGGGAGGGGGCATCGGTCTTATGGATGAGGTGAGTTTTGCTGTCATCCCAGGGGATAAGGTGACAGAGCTGATGGGTTGAGGTTCTCAGACATTCCTGATTGTTCTCGTTCTTTCTGTCAAAAGGGAGGAAGCTGCTCAAGTGACGGTGGTTCTTCCTGAATGGGAAATGTAGCCCTTCCCTGCTTTGAAGGGGAAGGATCTGTGAAGCCTCCTGTGAGCCTTCATGCTTCGTCAGGCATCTTAGCTTGACAGAGGAGCTGAATGCAGGAATCCCAGTATCTTTAAGAGAAGGGAGGTGCAGCATAGAAATCCCTTTTCATTCCCTCCTCCTTTAAAAACTTTACTTATGGGGAAGGGGTACGTATTTCAGCATGAGCCTGGAAGAGCAGAAGTCGATCAGAAGCTGCAGCCACCCAAAATGTTTTCATACCAAGTTCAACGTCTACATGTGCAATTTCACATTCAGCATTTGAATGTGGAATTGCAAGAGCATGAATTTTTATCCACGGCTGGAGCAGTTGCTTTCTAATGTTCGTTCTGGTCCAGAGTGATGCCTCCCTTGGTCCACAACCCCAAACCTTCAGGGAGGCATTTCTGAACATTATTTTTATCTTCAAAGTCAGGGATTCCCTCAAACTTTCCATGTTTGTCGAGCTCCACCTTCTTGGCAAGCCTTATTTGTACAACTTCTGTGTCTCACTTTTAAAATAGATTTGTCAGCTGACTCAACAGCCGTGACAGCACCAAAGCTAACTCCTTGGATTTAGAAAAGTACGAAAACAGCTCAAGGCAAATGCTCACAAGTCAGCTTAGAGCTGTGAATCTCTGCTCCACTCCTGCCCTCGTTTTCAAATGCTGTTTTCGTAGTAGGGAAAAAAGTACAACTTCGGAGGAAGAGCAAGCTTGCAAAGGGCACAGGTGGGATTGCGGAAGCAGGAGGCAGACCCACACACCCAGGGGCCGTGCAAGGACACTCCCCATTCACAAAATGGTTGATGCAGTGAGTGGGACTCATCACGAAACCTTTGTTTTCCTGCGAAATGAGAGTTTTGTGGAGGCCAGAAAGGGTTAAAAAGCAAGCAAAGGGATCCCCTCTTCAAAGCCATTCCTGCTCATTTGGCTGCCCTCCATGACTCCCACCAAGGGTGAGGGGACTCCGGACACCAAAGGGCTTCTCCGTCCATCTTGACTTGTCTCAGCCAAGCCTGGATGTCTTCTGCAATTGGAACGGTGCCACCAGGAATTCCAGGGCAGCAAGAATGAAGGTCTTGCGTAGGTAGCCTTGTGGAATTAGTTTATTAGGAGGGTTTTAGTCATTAGAGCACAGGCATGGAGGAGGAGGAGGAGGAGGAAGAGGAGGAGGAGGAATGAAATGGAAAAATCTTCCCAATTTACAACCCCTGATGCATTTCTTTCACACACACGTAAATCCCCAAAATTGGGCAGGGGTCCCTGAGGTTTGCAGGGGCACCTTCTCTTTGTAGCTGGCCTGGAGGCACCCACAGACACACACACACACACACACACACATATACATTATGTACACACCCATCATTCTTTCTCTGCTGGCTGCAGAGCAACTCCGCAAGTGACAAGGCGAGGCGTGAGGAGAGAACAGGCACCGGGAACCACGGATGACAAGCAAGGGCAGAAAAGGGCAGCCTGGCGGCTCTCCCGGGGATCCCCAGAGCCCAGCAGCTCCTGCACCACCCCCAGCCCCCTCTCCAAAGATGTCGGGCTCTGCGACTGACCCCAATTACAGGAGTCAGGGCCAGGAGGATGTTTGGATCAGCCAGGCGGCCGCTGTGCCCCGGGAAAGGTGGCACGGGCCGAAAAGGGCATCGCAGGCCAGGAAAATGGGGTGGGCGGCTGTTTGCCACCATAAGGGGGGGCGGCTGTGAACTGTAGGTGGGTCTTAGTCAGACATCTGCACCTGAAAAGCAGTGTGTGTGTGTGTGTGTGTGTGAATCTTCCTGCCCAGAGAAGCTGCTTTCTGTGCCAAAGCAATTGGCAGAGTGGGCAGGAGAAGCGGGTGGGTTTAACAGGGGAAGACGCAGATAAGGCCAAATGGAGAGTTTAAAAGGCTAACGGGCTGACCAGGGCAGCCAGTCAGGTCTACAAAATCTTCTGCTCATTACGGAATTCTGCCAAGCCAGGAACCTCCTTTATGGACGGGGCTTTTTCCTGGAGACGAACAAGCATCGCGTTCATTGTCAGTCGGTTTTCATACTTACAATTGTTTTCATATCTGTATGTTTTATTACATTGTACACCACCCAGTGCACCATATAAAGCAAGCAAGCAAGCAAGCAAGCAAGCAAGCAAGCAAGCGGACTCCCTCCTTGGAAACCCCCCCCTCTTCTCCTGCTTCTCCTCCCCTCCAAACTTTCTGCCCTTTGAAGGGTGTTGGAAATGATTCAATCCACTCCGTCCCTTTCCAAGGAATTTTGAAGGCGACCAGGTGAAGTGGACAGCTAAGATCAAAGGGAATAATAAGGGAATAAAACAGGGGCTTTTTTTTCTTTTTTAAACCACGGGGCTCTTATTAATACCGATTTAGTTCCATTTGGTTCCATTCTGCAACTTGTCTCCTGTAATTGACTATGCCTGGAAAACAATTTTATCGGCCCAGGCAAGGCCCTTCATAAATACCTCCTGTATCGCACATTGTATTTTAAGCAAGTTTGAGACTTTTGTATCAGGGAGATAATTGCCTCCAGGATACCTGCTTGCTATCTTTTCTCTCTCAGCCTTTCTCCTAACACAGGTAAAGCTGTAATCTTGCGCCAGATATAACCCCCTCCCCAAAATAACCTCTCCAGAAGAAATCTAATTTACTTTTTAATCTGGTTTGAAAATTTGCTCGCAAAAAATTTCCAGAGACAAGCATGACCATTTATTATTGTTTATCGTGGTGTCTGGGTTGCTATCCCCATTCAGGTAATATACGTAGCTAAGGATGGGCAGGGAGTAGGGAGGGGAAGGGGGAAAATCTTTTGATGCATTATTTATTTGATATCTTCTTCCCCCCTCATAAAATCAGGAAGCAGAGGACAAAGCAACGACCTTATCCATTTCGGCTGCATAATGTGAGATATATTGTGCATCTATTTCTTTCTCATTATAATATGCTCCGCTTATTTGGTAATAGAGGGGATATATGAAGGGACAGGCAGGTGACCTGCTTGAACAAGAGTCAGCAGAAGAACCGGCAGCTCCCTGGGAGAGAATCATGCCACGGAGGTGGTCACCCCCTCCCACCTGCCGTGGGCTTGAGATGAAAGCCATGGGAGGGGGGGGACGGTCTCAGAGAAATTGTGGGGCTTCCAAAGAGGGTCCTTTTCCATTCACGACCCCATGATTTGCACCAACAGCTAAGGGGAAAGGCAGGTGACTTTGGCTGAACTTCTGGAGAACCTCAACAAGCAGAAGAAGGCATGTTGGGTTGGAAGGTCTCCTTGTATGATGAAGTCAAGTCTCCATATTCATACCACTTGTCTACAACTGGCGGGACCATAAAAATAGACAATAGAAGAAGCTATAAAATGCTCTGGGACTTCAGGATTCAAACAGACAAGCACCTGTCACATAACACCCATCCACGGATGTAACAACTGTGGATAAGAAGGTCACAAAAAATCTGGCTAGCGGACTTAGCAGTGTCTGGAGACAAGAGAAGAGAAAGGAATAGAGAAAATCAATAAGTACAAAGACCTACAAATAGAAACGGAACGACTGTGGCAAGAGAAAGCAAAGATAGTACCAATAGTGATGGATGCCTTGGATGCAATCCCAAAACAATTGGCATTGACGAAAACACCCTCAGTCAATTGCAAAAGGCAGCTTCACTCCCGACAGCTTAACAACAATAGCTTTAAGAACATCAAACATCCATTCCACATCTGCCTGTCCCAGGTCCTTGGGAAGAACTCGATAGGTGGATAAAAATGCCAAGTGTATGTATTAGAAACATGTATCACTTCTATAGTAAATTAAAACAAGACGGGGACTAACGAGGTGTGTAAAAATGTATATACTGATGTAAGGATTGTTGATAAGGAAGAAATTGTAAAATTTCTTGTTTTTATTGTTTATGTTTTGTTTTGTTTGTTTAATAAAATATTCAAATTTTTTTTTACAAATGCCAAATTCAGTCTGAACATAAGGCTGACTGTGCAACGAACCATAACATTAGGTTCCTGGGGAGTTCAGCCCTTGGATACTCCGTGGGCGCAATTCTTGGTTACTTGTTTGTGCTCTACCTGCATCATAGAAAGAAGCTTCATGTCAGCGTTCCAAATATCATCCCTAAAAGGATCAGACTCCAAGGCAAAGCTTTCCTCAAAGTTCTGGTT
>JANHFT010005073.1:0-17571 GCA_032467955.1 Pseudoxenodon macrops
TAGGGTACAAATAAGCAGTCAGGAAACAATATCAATAAGAAGTCATAGGATACAAGCAACAAGTTACAGTCCTGCAGCCATAGCTCAAGTGATTATGGAAGTTTGTGACCCACATTGTTTTGAAAATTTTCTAAACTGGATTTGCAACTCTTGTAGTTATGAATTCCTTATCTGTACCTTTCATACCAATATGAAAATATTAGATCAGTTCAAAATTAGTTCAGGACCTATCTGATCATTTGATATTGGCTCATTTGGGAGAGAATAATTTTGATGGGTCTGTCCTTGACAATTCAAATAGGAATAAACTTAGTTTTTTTTTTTAGGTTACCGTATCTGGGTGATCCATCCCAGTGGAAAGAACTTTGCTTCTCTCTACTTTATGGGCAGCAGAGATTTGTTGGTTTGTGTGTCTAAGTAGGTGTATGCTCAATAGGATAGTGGGGACTTTTCTTTCTCCCTGATTCAGTAGTAGAATGGTTGCTATTCAAAATAGTGGTAGTGAAATTAACCAGGTTAATTTAAGGTAACCAGGTTGAGAAAGCTGCTACAGTGATTACACCAACTCATGCTGAATACTACTCAGCAATATGAGATTAAGGCACATGAACTTGTAAGCATGAGAAATATACAGAATGTCTGGTAATCCAGTGTCTGGTAATTCCCCATGCATTTGTTCTTAGACAAATTTCTGTCTTTTAGTACTCCTTTCTAATCCCTGGTATTCGTTTTTATTTTCTACAATGACTCCCTCCCTCCCTTCCTTCCTCTACAACTTTCTGCTAGATATCACAAATATCACATTAAATGTGCTTGTGCAGCGGTTTCTTCATTGAGAAAATAAGGTCTCTAGTGAATAAAATGTTTGCTTGCGCATTTTCTAATTCTGTTCCTAGTGCCCATTGCGAAATATAATATTGTAGTCATCAGGGTACTGGATTAAAACTTTAGGTCATCATTATTCCTTAGTCACACTGAGGAGTTTCTCATGTCTTAAATTCCTGGAGAAAATGTGGGATATAAATGCAAGAAATAAACCTCTGAACCTTTGTGAACACTATATCTATGTTGAGGAACCATTTGATCCAAATCCTTTTAAACATTAATTATTATTTGATGTGCTTCTTTTGAAGTGGCAATGCAATATAATATATAAACCAAATGGCATTATTCTAAAACTGATTCATAAAACTTTCTTTAATACATAGTTGAATGATAGAGAATCTTATCTTAGAGTAATGTGTTTTAGAGAATATAAAATAGTGTTGCAATGTCTCAAAGAACAAATTGCCATGTGCTGAAATACAATCTCTATTTCAGCTGATACATTCTCAGTTGCAGTGACTGTAATTTTATGTACTTATATTTGCTCATTTATTATACTTGGATATCATGTGAGCCTGGCATAACCAGTCCAAGGCAGTTAACCATTATCATAGAATTTATTAAAACTATAGATAATTAAAGAACTGCAAATAAATAACGTATAAATACAATGCCATCTTTAACTTGATACTGTACCAAGCTTAAAAATCATTAAAAAATTCTATAGCATGGAATAGGAATTAAAACTAATGAAGATCTTTGAAAACAGCTATTAGGACAAGCCTGCAAGATGTAGGTCTAAATGCATTAACCTACATTAACATTAGTTTCAATATGCCCCTCAGGAATACTGCCCCAGGTTAAACCTCCACCTCTTCCAGTAAACAAACCATCTGGGCTGCAATTATTAAAAACCAGAAAGAAAATAGTTTTACCAACACCGCTGAATCACAATCTTCAATTATCAGAATAGGTTTTTACAGGAATTATACTCTGAAAAGGGCTGTTATGTTATCATGGCACTAATTTTTTTTCTTTGCCTAATAAAGACAGGCACACATTCACACATTTTAGTATAGGATATAATCATAGGCAAGGGTTTAGGCTGAGATTAACATGTAGGAAGCTATTCTTAAAATAAATGTGGATCATCTATCTTTATAGTTGTTAATGTAACTGCAGAAAATAGTAAGTATGTAATCATGGTCATAAAAGGGCATAACAATTTCCTTTTACAATAGAGCTGATGAAGTAAGCCTATTTTCTTACTTTCACTGATAGACACCAATGATTAAGGTCTGCAATTACTGCCTCTGCTGCTGCTGAAATTTAATAATAAAAAAACCCAACCTCTAAGCAACGTAAGTTTTTTTCACTCAGTCCTGTCTTTTACAATTGCCATATATAATTTTGCAACAGATAACTAGGTTGCTACATACATTATAGTTTATGTTTCAGAAAACTCTGAAAAGTCTTATTCTTCAAGGATTTGTTTCAAAGGTTTATGCTAACAGTTCACAAATCAAAATTTCTATTGTCATTATTGAGGTGCAGCTGCATAAATGTGAAAATAACTAAAGGAAGGAACACATTATTCCTTGGTTTATCTATTTCTTGGAAGCAATTCAGATGACACAAACTCAATAAACCCTGAGTCAGATGATAGATTGGAGGATGCGTGGGTGAGGAGTGTTTTGAGCTCCAAGTCTGTGCACAATATACATTATACAATCTGTAGCTTTTATATTGCATATGTAGCATGACATGTAGCAAAAAGTCAGTAATTAAGGCCTTGAAACGGAGAAATCATGAGAAGTTCTTCTTTCGATTTCCTGTAGTGTTCTTCAGTAAGCTTTCTGTGTAGCCAAGCTGCTTTTACTGCTGCTCTACATGCCTACATTGGACTTATTTGCATTCAACTTGATCTCCTTTTCCCTCCTTTAGCTTCGTGTTTCATGGGATCTTCCTTGTGCTTCCATTTTCAGAAGGAGAAATTTGTCAGCAAGATAACTCAGTTTTTTTCTGGAAGAACCATGCTTGATAGAATTTATCGCCTGACAGATGTTTGGGTAATTAAAATCTGCAGCCACTATTACTTTATGCTTCTTGGAAAGATTTGCAATTTGCTTTTGGAAAGCATTATCCCCATTTTCTTCTTGACTAGGCAAGTGAAAGTAGACACTGACAACAATATTGCTTGCATTTGTTCCTCTGCTTGTTGTAACCCAGATGCTCTCTACCGCATTGCCAAGTTCATTCATATGGATTTCTGAACAGGAACAAATATTTTAACACACAATAAAATGCTTCTTCATTTTCTATAGCTTCTATTCATTTAGAACAAATTGTGTCTTTCGACTGAAATATTCTAGTCATGGGAGCCATCTTGCAAAGTTTTGTTCCAGTTATTAAATCACATTTGCTTTCCAAGAGCTCAAGATTATCCAATTCATATTTCATACTCTGAACATTAGTGTATAGATAATGAACACTATGAAGTTTATGAGGTAATATTTTTCTGATTTTTCAATGATTTAATAAGTTTCAGTGACACATCCACTTTCTACAGTGCTCATGTCTTTACCTCAGGGTTTTTATTTTCAATTTCCCACAACCAAGATTTGACTTAAAGATGTACTAAATAACATTGGCATGCTTTAACAGAACACCAGGCTACCATCTAGACTATAATCCCAGACACCAAATCTCTGTTAATACCACAGCCTGATATTGTCATCTTTAATTTCCTGGTTCTTTTCCATCAGTTGGATGAAATACTCAGCTTTTTTCTAGTTTTGAAAGTGTGTGAATGATACCAATGAATTATTTATCTACATATCCATAATGTTAATCCTTTCAAGTAGGCCAGATCAAGAAACAGATCCATCCATAAAGAGTGGAGCTCTGCTTTATTGACGTAAAAGAATCTTGAAACCTGTATTTTCCCTTCTTCCCTGTTTTACCCCAGGAAATTAAGGCAATGCCAATATAAGTTTCTTTCTATTATTTTCTTTGTTCCTACAAGGCTTTTTTTATAGTTTGCTACACAAACATATATTAGATAATAGTTGTAAGTTTTCTGTCATCTCCCTGCTCCATGTTCCTGGCAGAGAAATATGTCGAGTGGCAGCAGTACATAGGCATTAGTTGGAAATCATGTAAGCACTTAACTATTTCTCAGCTTCGAGGTCAACAAGAGACATGAAAATATGTATTTGATTAATGGAAAAATTAGGTTGAAAAATGTGTGGGTTTGAACCACTCAAGATAAAAGAGGCAGTATACATTGTCAGTGGCTGTTTATTCCATAAAAGATTCTTATATGGCTGAACTGTATCTGAAACTTCTGATGAGTTCTAGGCTACAAAATTAGTTTTATTTTTGGAACATTAAGAAAACCTGGATTTATTCCTAATTCTGGCCAGTCAGGAACATTATGAATCCATTATGTCTCATTCTTTATGATCTTTTATTCTCTTCTGGAACATCAGAACCGATTTCACCTACAAGAGTCTTAAAAAAATGTTTGAGTTCCAGTAATGAAAATATCTATGTTTTATGTTTATGGTTGTGATTATCATGCATCAGTCTTGCTTCAGAGTTTGATTATCTTCACATGGACAGTTGCCCTTATCCTGTCTCAGCAGAAGTGTGCTCATTTGCTGTTCTAATCCTTTCTATTTTTCATCAAATTTGTTCCAAGCATTGAAAGTCACAACTGCACTTTCTAAAATTCTCACAACAGCACCTGTAAAAAGATTGCTTTCCTGTATTCCCTTTGCATGCTGTCAAGTTTGCCAACTACAAACTCTTGAATTAGCAGGGAAATAAAGGTTTAAAAGGAGAGTTAGTTTAAGAGGGAGTTTCTCTTATAGTTTTAAGAATTCAATTGTTTTTCAATATGAAAGTAGTGCATTTAGAAGGTTCTAATTTATTCTTTTTATAACTTCCTCATACAATCTTTGGGCATGTACCGTGTTTCCCCGAAATAAGCACTTGGCCTTATTTTCAGGGAGGTCTTATTATTTTTGAGGTGCAGGAGGTAGTAAGCGTAGTTACCTCATGGCTGCTGCTGTGTTTTGGGGAGAGCTTATTTTCAGGGGACGGCTTGTTTTAGCGCCTGCTCTCAAAAGCCTGATTGGGTTTATTATCTGGGGAGGTCTTATTTTCAGGGAAACCAGGTAGTGATTATTCTGTATGTAAACTTTCTTATTTCTTTGTTTCATCATGTGTCCATGAGCTGGTTAGCCACATTTTAAAGACCTAATTTAAGAATTATTCTGGCTCTGGAAACAACTAGATGTGTCTCACAATACAATGATTTGTATTTTGCTATTTGAAGTTACAATCAGGATCCCACTTCTTATGACATTATGTAGAATTAGGATTTTGGCTACAGTTTTGTGGTAAGGAACATATAAAAATGCTAGAATGAAAAAAAGATTGAATATTTGGTGCTAAAAGTTTGGCTGGAAGAAATTGTATTTCAACTCTTCTTGGACTTTGGGAGACAATAGGCAACCTGGCACCAATAATAATTATACTCAGAGGAAACTGGAATGGGAAAGTAAAACAGCTTTATCACTAGCTGGGAATGGAAGGAAGGAATCTGCAGCTGGGTACATGCTACGTTTATGCACTGATGCATAATAGCAGGGAACAATTCATCAAATCAGATCAGAGAGGGACTGGAGCACAACAAACTGGAGATACAAATATTAGTTAATTCAGGCAGTAAGTCACATTTGACTCAGAAACTTTAAAGGCTGAGGTGATATGGCAAGGAATGTATGGCAGCTGCTGCTGATTGGCAAAGAATACAAAGAACAAACTGTAGAGATTTCTATTATAAAACTCCTTCATCCAGATCCTCACCTGTGCCATTTGGCTGACTTCCCCAAACCCAGGTTGAGCTTGGCTAATTCATTTGGGGGTAGAAGATATATAATTGGATAAGAGTAGAATTATGTCAATGTTATACAAACATTGTAAACAACAAAACTTTAATGATGTGGAATATCAACTTTTTATTTTGCTTATTAGGCTGCTTCTTTGGAGTTTAACAGTGACCCCACTTCTGTTTTGTTTATTATAAAACAAAAATGTTTAATTCATACGAATACTTCTTTCTAGTAAGATTACGATATCTGCATAAAATTCATGAACAGATAATGGATAACAGATTATTTTAACATAAAAATTACTGAAGAAATTATTAAACTAAGCAAAGCAATCCATACAAAAATCAAGAAATTGTAGAAAACAAGAAAATGAAATTTGACAAAGATAAATTTAAATATTAATGAAACATATTAAATTGAATATATTTAAAGTTATAATTACCTCATTGAATTTTGATAAATTTTGGTTTTATTATGCATGCACTTATTGCTTAATATAATTTGATGATGTAAATTTTATTTGCAATTAATCATTTTACTAATGATATACTGTAAGACATTCAGAGCAAAAGTCGGCATATACGTATCTTATTTCTATAAATAAACTACAAGAAAGCTAGAACAATCAGCAACCACACTGAAAAGGATTTATTTCTAATAAAGCATAATCAGTTGATGCTATGGTGGAAAAGATTAATGATATTCTCTATTCTGCTCTTTTCTAATGCATGATATTTCATTCAATCAAAGATATCTCAGTTGACTGATCATATAGCAAATTTGATTAAATTTGCATAAATATGCTTACCAATAAAATGCAACTTTTAAAGATCAAGCATGCCTTGTTTTAAAACTGAATATACATGTTCATATGCTATTAACCATTCTCTCTCAAGGTGAGAGAAGAAGAGATACAGTTTTTATGATCTGCAGTTTTTATGAACTTTCTTATGTAGTTAATATTTTAAAATATCTTAACTTTCAGATAGATGTGCTTTAATTTACTGAAAGGTTAGTTTTATAGAAGTACCATATCTAGTCTTCAGAAATACCAGCAATAATACCATATTGCTTTACTTTTCATTGTACCTAGAAAGCATTTTTGAAATTTATGAATACTATAAAATGAATGTTAGAATTATGCTTATTTTAAGCTATCCAATGAAGGCAAACTTTTGACTATTGTTATGGTTAGGAAGACTTAAAGCATCATTTTCAGTCCTTCAGGGTTATGCATATGTACAATATTTAATACTTGTTTACAATTCACTCATGACAATATAAACTTCAAAGAACATCCAAATTCTAAATTAAAGCACACATACAAAGAGCATGAAGTAGGAAACCAGAAAATGAAATTTTGAAGGAGCTTACTGTGACATTGCACATCAGATTTCTTTAAGATCTACACAGGTTGTACATTTCCCAAACAGGCCCATAAAAACTCATCAGAAAATAGTGAAAATAAATTCCATAGGCTTATGCCAGTAACATACAATTGTCTGCCATGCAGGGTAACTTCCAATTCCCCTTTTAAAATCTACTGGCTGACACTTCTGACAGAAACAAATAGAAGGTTTAACAACAGATACTTTATTCATTTTGAGGTTTTGTTTTGCTTTAACTTATTCCCCTCTCCCAGTTCTTTTATCTAAAGATGCAGCAGCTGTTTCTTACATAATAATGTGATTCAGACCTTCAGTAGTTGTGGGTCATTGTGCTGCTGTTAACACAGCTGGAGTTGCATTTACATCTTCCTTCCTCTGAACACCATCCCAGCTTTCCTTTCATAACCATATTTAGCAGATATTTAAATGAATTTATCAAAAAATTCATTACTTATTTCTAGTCAGTGGGAAAAAAATGGAACATGACATATTATCTCTAATTGCCTTTCTCCTAACTATATTTAATTAATTTTTATATATGCATTCTTTTGTTGTATTAAGATAAATGTCCACAATTGTAACAGCAAAGAGAGTCAGACTAAATGTTTAATGGTACAGGATCCAATCTGAATATTGAATAGCAAAATTCTTATCTTGTTAGAATCAGATAGGATACTTATGGAATGTGGAGTAGACTTATTCTACTGGCCAAATTCTTGGGTTGATTGGTTTCTGTTGACGAAAGAAGTTATAAGAGAGATCTTCCTGAGAGACACCATGGATGATATAAGTCAGGTCTTTTGAGAAAGTAAAACAAAGAAGATATTGGGACCAAAATAAATAAGGATGGTTTAAAAGATGGGAAGTCATTTTTGGACTGCTCCTTGTTATGAAGTATTTATCCTGTTACATTGTAGAAATGGATGTTTTTTGTTTTCCGCCCATTTTATATTTTTTGAGATTAAACCCACATATTCATGGCTCTGCAAAGATATGTTAGCCTCTAAAGTAGAACTTCAAATGATTCCTTACCCTTCCATTTATGCAGAGAAACTAAAGCCAGGGAAATTATTTTAGTATTTAAAGCAGAAAATCCCAGAGTCAGTTTTTCTATCCCATATTTGAAATATGAATAAGTAAGCAATTTGCTGAAATGAGTAAGCAAAATTTGCTTCACTTTTATGACAACAAATCTCTATAATCTATTTGAGTTGATTTGCGGTAACTGATTTGGCTGAATGGTAGGTCTAGGGCTACCAATATAAACTCTATAATTTTACATTGATTAATCTTCCAAAGAACCCAAGGGAACAAAAGAGACTTTGGGTAGGACTAATCAAGACTTTTGAATAGGTTGTATTTCCATTCTCTCTTTTTTTGCCTCTCAATGTTCAGTCTCTCCATAAACCAGTTTCAAAGTGTTCATCACCTTTTAAACCAAGGTGAACCTTGCATCAAATCAAGCAGTTAATCTAAGAATTATAGCAAAACATTATAGCAAAACATTTCTAGATTCCAGATCATGAAACAATCTTTGTTGTACATGTATACATGTATCTTTAAGGAACATATAGTATATGCACTTAGTAATGACCAGATTTTATGCATGTGTATTAAAAATTGTGCTATAATGTTAATTACAGAAACACCCTATGAAAATTAATTCAAATATTTATGTAAATGTTTATAAATTCATACTTTTCAGCTTGCAATTACAAAATATGTACAAATATATTCATGGAATAATGGGGAAATGTATCACCTTGGTCTTGTTAATCGTATATACGAATGAATCTTGAAGCTACTTTTTTATTTAGCCAAAAATGGTAAACAAAGAGATCAGATCACAAAAGTGAAGTTCAATGAATTTTTTGAGGCAGTATTTTCAATCTAGTTGGTTAAGCATAGGCAAGGAGAAAGGATTAAAAAAAAAATCTTGTTCAACTCATATTTTAAATCAGTCAATCTCATTTTCCTTTCTTGGACTACTTGAAGATTGGAAGAGATGGTCTTTGGAACATACATTTTCTCCAAATGTCATAGTTTTTTCCCCATACATTTGTGGAACAAACTTTGGATTTAAGACAGGGAAACCAATTTATATCTCCTGAACAAGATCTGGAAAAGTGCTCATATTAAGTTGGCTTTATTATAACTTAAAAACTGGAACATTTATTGCAGCGCACATTTTTTGTTGCAATGCACAGTGTGTTATCACAGGTTGCAAGTACATCTGGGGAAAGCATGTAATATGAACAGTAAGAAATGAAATTGAGAAAAAACAAGATGGTGATAATTAGATAATTAAAAGTGACTATAAAAAGTTTTTGGCCACAGGTATTTTTCTAATGGTGCATTAATCTACATTTGCAAGAAAAGAAATTGCTATTCATGTTCATGTCTCAAGAGACAATGTTTGATGAACAATATTAACTTATTTCATTTTAAAATTCATCTTTATCAAATTGATGTCCCTATTTCTTTTGAAATGGACATGTTTGGGCATTGCTGGCAAATAATGGCATTTATCATTTTGAATGATAAGCAGAGATATGAATCTCTGTTAATGTATTAAATGATTTGAATGGCAGGACAAAGTATTTAGATAAATGCCAATCTTTAGAAGGATTTCCATACATTTGATATTTTCGAAGTTCAGGAAAAGTTTACTATAATGTATAATTATGCCACATTCTTATGGATCCTTTATTTGTATGGAAGCAATATCAACATAGTTCCATTAGCAATTTTACTTAGTTCTTCTGTTTTCCCTATGCCAAAACAATTTGGTGAGAATTTCTGCACTGTCATACTTTTTTTTTTAATTAATCATTGCTAAGAGTTGGCAATGGCTAAATAAACTTTTAAAATTGCTATTACTATGTACTTAAAAATCAAATCTAATGAAAAATTCAATTCTAATTGGATTATAATTATATTGTGGGAAGTCTCCCCTCCTAAAAGAATGAAATATTTTGGGCTATATTAAAAAGGCAAAATATTATAGTTCCCGAAAGGGAGAAACATGTTCTTAAAGACAGAAAGCAAACTCAGTAGCCCCTGCCTGACAGATATTTTGTGCCCCTTAAGAAAGACTGGGCCATCCTATCTACAAAACAAAAAACCTTCAGCTCCAGGATGATGGGATTAAGAAGAACAGGACATGACTCTTCAGGACATAATAGGATTAACCCACTACCATTTAGCAGAAGACCCAGAGCCCACTACATTGCACAATCTCCTAAGGACATTTCAGACATTACACAAGCCCCCCAGCAGCATGTCTGAAACTTATAAATTGGTTCAGTTCCTAAGCTGGAGATTGTGGGTTCAAGTCCCATCTGGGGTGCCAAATTGTATGAAAGAAAATCCATCTGGTTCAGTTTCAAGTGGGGAGAAAGACGCTGGAAACAACATGGAGGCTGATTGCAATATACATGGACAAAAAACACACCCCAAAATTGAGATTTAGTTTTAGCTTCAACACTTTAATTTTATAGAAAAATACATCTCTTCTATAGTCTTAATGTATTGTAGTTTATTGCCTTGAATAGGGATTTATATTATGTTAATCAGATATTTTAGTTTAAAATTCAGTAAAAGTTTTTGATCTCTGTTTTAGTATTTTTCAATATTACAAGTGATTAATAATATTTCAGATAAAAGCAGAATTTATGATATTTTAAACTATTTAAACTTTTGTTATCTCATTATTTGAAATTTGCTCTATTTCCTTTAAAAACTTAGCATTTTTCTTTGATTATATTCTCAACTAATATGTTCAATAAAAGGAAGAAAAAAACCAACTAGCTGTATATGTTAAAAATGGGGATCAATTGGCTCAGCATGTCCTAGTCAATTTATTTACATGCCACATTTTCTACTTGTAGACTGTGTGAACCGCTTTTGAGTAGAGTAGGCAATTTAAATTCCAGCAAAACAAATCCATCACCTTGCATTAACTCTCCTGCAGTTCATTTAAAACACCTTGTAATTCAAATGAGCAGAAAGCAACTGTGTAACAATATGCAGTACCAACAATATCCACATTACATCATTAAACATTTCCTTCAATATTTGATAATACAACAGTCCCAACAATAAAACGCTTTGTCCTAACTAAATAAAAAATAAATTAGTTGCTAGACAGATGAAGCAGTAATCACAAGGCACTTTATACAACCTATCAGAAGAAAATCTTATTCTCCAAGTCCCACATACTGAACTAACTGGTCACCCTCATTCGCATTGTAATTTCTCTAGATAGCTGAACAGCTGGAAGAACAAGATTAAACACAACATTCCCCCTGACATGGGCAAATGGGACAGCTGGTAGAAGCAACAAAATCTTGTTCTCAAGTTCCTAATTAGTCCTTCTACCATTAACATTTTTTTCCTAGAGGTATCTCCCTTAAGTTACTGAATGTCAGCTCCCAGTGTCTCAACCAATATGGCCAATGGTTAGATATGCGTCGATGTAGTTCATCAACATATGGATGGCTGGATGTTTTCATTCAATTGTATTCATACAATATATTAAAAAGTGTTCAGAAATCCTGGCTACTATCACACCAGCTACATTCAAGATAATGAATGTTGGCTGAATATTTGAAATAGGGCAGCACACTGAAGTCCCCAAACTTGGGTCAGAGGACTCTTGATTTAGGAGTATATAAGTTTAAATATTTATAGCATGTATTCCTGACATATAGTAAACTACTACATTAGGGGAAAGGGATAATATAATTCTTTTTGTGATATCTATCTGATTACATACAGAGTGTTCCGACATGAAAAAAATACCTGATCTGCATACACACACACACACACATGTGGAAACCAAAAGAAAATTATAAATAAGCGATTGCATATTTTAATTTTTAAAATAAAACCCAGGCAGTATTTATTTCATTAATTATAAGACATTAGTGGTTTTAAGAACAGTTACAAGATCAGGCTCAAGAAATACTTAGGTTTCATTTATAAGGATAGTCAATTAAAAGAAACAGTTCCCAACAGGCTTACCTGATATTTCTAGGTATTAGCATCTGGCATGTGATGCTAAAATAACTTTAGAGCAAAAGCTTTCACCATTTTCCAAAAGTGGTTTTTAAAACTACTTCATATTGCCATCAATCTGAACAAAAACTGTTTGCCTGATATACTTGGGATCCCACTCCTTTTCTTTGTTCAATGTAGAGAAATATTTAGTTATTCTGGTGTTTCAGCCTAGTAATGCTTCAAGAAATCCTATTAAATAAGATGAGAATCAGTTGTCTTCTTTATTAAGTATTTGTTTTAATTTGTGTGTTTTTTCTCCTGACAGAGAGTGATTTTTGCATGGCAGGGAAAACTCATTAGAGATCTTTATTGTGGTTTCTACAGATCTTCTTTATTAAACTGTCTAAAACAAATTCCACTAAACGTGATTTGAATTTGATTGAATGTGTGATGTGTGTGTGTGTGTGTGTGTGTCAGTTCTGCACATTAATATGTGAGAAATCATGTATTTGAATATATTATCGTTGTTAATTACTGCAAAAATTAAAAGCTTGATAAACATTGAATTGGCATTTATTCCAACTGGGAAGGTACCATATCCAATAATCAGCTTTGTCCATCATATGAAATTGGTGGTATTTCTACCTGATTTCCAAGTAGCATAATCTTATTCCTAGTTAGTTCCTCTTTGACATCTGACCTTCAATTTCTATTCTCCACAACTGAATTCTGTGCTACAGAATACACAGCATCCTACAATTTTGTACAGCACACTATATTTTAGGACAATAAATATTAGTTTTGAAACATCGAAGTAATGTTAATAAAATCAGTCCAAATGCATAAACTAATCCTTCTGGCTTTTTTCTCCCATTCTTGCTAGTTTGTTTTAATGTGTTGCAGGTATTAGAAGAAAAATAGGCAGGCATTTAGGGACTGGATACAAAGGTCCAAAGCTGAGATGGATACCAATTGTGATGGGCATAGATCTGAGAATTTTCCTCAGAATATGCAGTTCATTTTGTTTTATACAGATGTCTCTGTATCTCTGATCCAGCTGGCTGCTGTGAACTTTAAGGACAAATGCACCTATCCCCCATGCTTGATTTCTGCTCCCAACAGCCATTCCTGCTTACTGCTAGGATTTTTTCTAATTCAGCAGGGGAATCTTTCCCTCACCCCTTTTTAAATGGATGAACTAATATGAATTGAGGTTTTCTCAGAAAAGGGCTGGTGCTTCTTTCCTGGCAGAGAAAAATAGGGAGAGTAAAATAGGGAGTAGGGAATGAATATGGAAATGTATCAACTCTGGAGCTTAAATAATCATAATCTAGAGAGAATACCTGGCCAAAGATGAAGAAGAGATCAAAAAGAAGCAGGAATAGCTTCCAACAGCATTTCCAACTGAAGCATGTATAGAAGATAATCAGTTAAAAGACTTCAATTGAAATTGACTTCATGAAGCTCTACTGATGGAAGAGGAACGGAATAACTTCAGAGAAGAATCAGAACTGTATAAAAATAATTACTGCCAACCTGCCTTCCATTGAGAACCTGTACACTGAATGAGTCAAAAAGAGAACCATGAAAATATTTACTGACCCCTCACATCCTGAAAAATTGTCAACTCCTACCCTCAAAATGATGCTATAGAGCACTGCACACCAAAACAACTAGACACAAGAAATTTTTCCCCCCAAACGCCATCACTCTGCTAAACAAATAATTCCCTCATCACAGTCAAACTATTCACTAAGGCTGCATTACTATTACTCTTCTCATCCTTCCTATCACCATCTCCTCCAACTTATGACTGCATGACTGTAACTTTGTTGCTTGTATCCTTATCTTTATCTTTATATTGATTGTTTCCTGATTGCTTATTTGTACCCTATGATTATCATTAAGTGTACCTTATGATTCTTGACGAATGTATCTTGTCTTTTAATGTACACTGAGAGCATATGCACCAAAGACAAATTCCTTGTCTGTCCAATCACACTTGGCCAATAAAGAATTCTATTCTATTCTATGCTATGCTATGCTATAATGAACATATTCTAGTGATAATACTATCAGTGTGTACAGTCTTAAGCTTACATTTTAAATATAAGCATTTTACACATTGTACCTTACTTTAATTATGATTTTAAAATGCCTCATGTCATAGATATGCATTAGTATGGTTTAATTAGATGCTAATACCTGGACTCACCAAAATATTTCTAAAAAGCAGTTGGATTAAAAACTGCCTCTGGTGGGTCCATTAGTGAAGTGTTGCATTGTGGAGTACTATAATTTCAAAACAGGTCATTGTTTAGCCTCTTCAATTTAGATTAAGGTACTTAAGTGTAAAGATAACCAAGCACATAAAGAACAGTTAAACAGAACAAAAAACACTTTGCTTAATTTGTTCATAAACCTTATATTAATTTCTGTGCAAATCATTCACAATCCATACATTTTCTTATAATTATTGCAATAACATTAGCACAGGGAAATGAGTTTTTTAATTCCATGGCAAGTTTGGCTTACTTATTTTTTCCCCTTTAGTGCCACTAACATTAATTTTGTTTAAAAAGTTTAGTTTTCATTACATTATAAAAGCATCTGGAAAGAATCTGTAGACCATAAGAAGAATGTTTCAAACTTTATTTCTAGCTTTAAAAATATACTAGTCATGGATTTGTTCACCATCTGTCAGTTCTTTCATTTCACCAGGGAACTAAGCTTTGTGATATCCCACTTAGAGACAGAGAAGAAATGACTTCTCATTCTCAAGGTGGAATTCAAGGATTTATTCAGTGTTTCTGGAAATTTGCATGTCTTATTCAACAGCATGTTTGTTTTGGAGTTCCTTCACATTTTAAGATTTTGTGAGTTTCCCAGTTTCCCCCCCCAACAATGTTGGTACCTTTTCTTTATAAAAAAGGTAGTACTTATATTTTTCCAAGAAATCTGACAGAAGATAACATCTTTTGAGTTTGATTATTCATCTATACTGTCATACTCTTTCTTTCTTTCTTGGTACCTCATCTCTTTGGACAGTTTCTAATAATACCAGCTTCTAAGAATATGAGAAAATCTACTTTGTCCTGAGCAATCATCATCAAGAAAAGAGGGAACATAAATTAATGATTCATCTGAAAGACCACCATGATTATCACCTGATGGCTAGTGTAATAGATTGGGGTGAGAAACTGATGGAGAGCTTGTGAAAAGAAATAAGCTTTGAATGACAAAAGATTGGTTTAAAAGTATTGGAGAAATATATTTGTATATGAGTATGTTTCAGAGAACTGGAATTTAGTTGGATAAATATTAGTGAAGGGAATTTAGAATAATGCTTTCTTTAAGAAAATACATGAAGAGTTCAAACTCTAAAATTTATCAGACAGAATTGGAGAATGAATATAATTGGGGAGAAAAAGACAAAAAGGAATATTTTGAGATTAGCACACACATGGATAAGGAACAGGAAGAAGAAGAAAAACAAAAAAAGACATGAAGCAACTATTGAGATGCCCTATTGAATGTTGTGGTCAGTAGGTTGTTAGTTGCTAAAGAGTTGGTGCCACTAAAGTTACATTTTGAGCAAAAGCATCTCCTGATTATATTCATTCATTCATTCATTCATTCATTCATTCATTTATCAATTTTCAGTTAACATTTTTACTCTAATTATATGATATTCCATGAAGAGATTATTATTTGATGACACTGAAATTTGTTCTAAGAAACATCTTGAGGCATATTTCTCCCTTGGTAAGACTCATATACATTTTTAGCTTCTCTTTTATTTAATGACCTTTGAAACTGCTGCTCTATGAGTTTTATGTTAATATATATACACATGTATTCAGAATGCCAGGAAAACCAAACCAAACACAGGAGTGGTTAGTTGACTAATTAATGTTTAATAAAAGCCCTCAGTCAATTCAAGCCATTTTTGCATTTCTTGTAGATTTCTTCTTGTAGATAGACTTTTTAGCAATCTTCTTCTAGTCAGCTTTCCTTGGAGAATTAAAACATATATTACATGTGTACATTATCTGTCTGTTGTGCAGGACAATATTAATTGTTGATGATGTGCCATGTTTACATCTGTTTCACTAACTAGTAAAATGAGCTGTTAATTGCAATTTAATGTATGACATCTCAGCTGCATTTGGATAGTTGGTGTCTAACTTGGAGCAAGTGTGAGAGATGTTAACTTCCTGATGCCTAGCAAATTCATCCCAACAATGCAGCAAATAAGCTTCCAGCTTTGTTTTCTGTAATAAGCACTGGCGTCATTGTTCTTCACTGCCATGGTATTTGCTCAAGTATCACAGTTCTTATCAGGGATATCTAGAGCAAGAGATGGTGTGTGTAATAAGCACTGGCTTCATTGTTCTTACTGCCATGGTACTCACTCAAGTATCACAGTTCTTATCAGGGATATCTGGAGCAAGACATGGTGTGTTGTGTTTTAAAAAGATATGGTTAGACACAACCATGAGACTGAAGTCCTACTTCCTTTGTTTAGGCATTGATGTTATGTGCATATATAAAAAGTGGGAGGTGGATCATATGTTTGTTCATAATCATCATCTTGACTGTTGTGACTCCTCTCATTAACACTGCTACCTTTACCTGTGATTGGTCATATTCATTCTTCACCTTACCTCAAACACGTGAATAACATTTCTTTTGTTTATTCATTGCTTCATTATTTAGATAATTTAAATAATTCATTATTTTAATAATTTATAAATTAATAATATATCACGTATGCCATTTAAACCAATCTCATTTAAAATTTTACTTTTAGCATGTTAAAAAGGTTAAAATAAGGTTAATCCTTCTCTTGAACTACCAAGAGTATGAGGATAATTCATAAGACTAAAATAAACTTTTAACTCCAAAAGAAGGCTATTTCAATAAATATAACATGTTACTTTTCCATGTGTCATCTAGGGATTCCTCTTTAAGTAGGAAAGACTTCGTTAAACTAAATGTGTCATATTTGACTCTTCCTTTTAAACTGACATGTCTATCAATTTTTGTATTCCTAATAATTGATATACTGTGTGAAAATTATAACCATTGGTGCCTGGACAGAAGTCAAGCAAATCTAGAAGTTGCACCCAGAGGTTGCACAAATCTTATTCCTGATGAAGATTGGAGAACAATCCTAAGTAGTTCATGAAGCTAGAACAACTTTCTGAAAGCTTCTTGTTCCACCCCTGATGAAAATGATATGATAAATTTGGCAGTTGGACTTGAGAACCTACTTTTAAGGGTGGGCTCCTCCCTCTTCAGTAGAAAAGGTCAAGGAGAAAGAAAGGGGGATTCAGAAACTGAGAATCTCAGCAGTAGCAGTGGGGCTGGGCTCTGGACTTCAGAGAATAATCAGAACTGCAGAAAAAATAATTGCTGCCAACCTGCCTTCCATTGAAGACCTGTACACTGCA
>JANHFT010005073.1:32208-43071 GCA_032467955.1 Pseudoxenodon macrops
ATCATCACAATTATGACAAATCACGGCTTGAACTATCTTGCTTTGCATGTAATGAGTCTATCTCATATATTAGTTTCTCCTTTTAAGTTGCGTTCCTGAAATAAATGAACTTTTGCACGATATTCTAATTTTTCAAGTTTCACCTGTAATTCCATTCTATTCTGCACTAGTGAGATACTGTCTTAAGTACTGTATCTAATAATGGATGTGTGATGGAGAACAAGTTGAAATCCAGAAAAAATACAGATGCTAATAGATGAAAAGGATGGTCAATTTGGAATTTGAAGTGACCCCTGTCCCTTAAAGGGTTGTATTCTTTCAGAAATAGTAAGTTCACAGTTTCTTGAATCGCTCCTTAGATTTGCAAGTGGAATCTGTGATAAAAAGTATTTTTTGCATAAGATGGTATGGAACAAATTGTAACCTTTCCTCAGCCAGTTGGACCTAGTAATAACCTATCCTGTTTTGAAAAATGATTTAAAATTTGTATCTGATAGAAAATGCCATGTCAGGCAGTTATAGGTGCAGAAATCACAGGGTACCTTTTACACACCAATCTCTTTATGTTGTATTACTTGCAAAGTCATGGAAGACAAGAAGTACAAACAAAACTACTAGCTCTACTTAATTGTAAGGTTACAGTAATATAATGTGTAAGTCTAAAAGTACATTTCTCCCCTGTTGCCCTTACCTCTCAAGAAACTATAGAGGGTCCTTTCTGAAATGTTTGTCACACTCACATTCCTTTGCAGACTAAGCTGATGTTTCTCTGTTCATTGTTGTGGTTGCAGCTCTTTCCTCTGTCTTCCAAGGTCATTTCACATAACATTACATCATCTTCATCTGATTGTATAAACCTGACTAGTTAGATCAGAGCCTGCTTGGAAGATATGCTCTGCAGTTGTTGGGGTACTTTGGAATAATGGGCTGCACATGTGTAATGTGTATTGAAGAAGCAGAATGACTGAAAAAAATCAATGGAAGTGGGAGAGACTTCTGACTTTCTATTGGCTTCACCATTCAGTTTCCTTGCAGAAGACTAGCAGTGGGTATTGGAAATTTTCCCTTCCCTTCCCTTCTGGTATGTAAGTGACTGCTACCAGGTGAAGGAAGAAACAAGGGAATGTGCAAGTGACCAGTGTGGGAGGAGCATAGAGAGACTGGTATAATGATGGAAAGTTAACTAAATATGAAGCACAACTCATCATGGTCGTCTATCAAAACTCTTAAGGTTTTTATTTTTCTACTAGTTTTTATAGAGAGCAGATTTTGCTTTTAAAGCAGTAATAGTTTGTATTTCTTAAATATTATTGATTTTGGATGTTATCATTATACAGAAAGACTCTTCCTAATAGCTGTGTATTCAGCATCAGCTCTGGCTCCAGGATATTTTTGGCTGATTTATTTCAGGAGCTTATAATGTTGATTATATTTTTTCTATCCATGCTTGAAAGTGCTTTTACAGAAGCTTACTGTGTAGGCTAGTGATAGAAATTCATTGCCAATAGTTGAATTTTATACTTTAGACAGAAATTCAATGTATTGTAGTATCATTCGAGAACTGGGAGATCCAGGGTTTTCAAGACATACCAATTGCCTGCAAACAAGAATTAGTGGGACCAGAAAATAGACAAAGTAATAGAAAAATAAAGAAAGTAAAGTGCTCTGGGATTTTAGAATACAAACAAACCAGAAGCTGCCTCATAATGACCCAAACTTAACATTGCTGATAAGGAAGATAAAAAGTCTAGCTAGTAGATGTTGCAATACTGGAGACAGCAGTCAAAGAGAAAGACCTGCAAATAGAAGTAGAACAACTGTGGCAAAAGAAAGCAAAATAATAGAAGCCTTTGGTATAATCCCAAAATAGGTGGGTTTCAGCAGGTTCCGATCAGTTCTGGAGAACCCGTAGCGGAAATATTTAGTAATTCTGAGAACCGGTAAATATCAGCTCTGACTGGCTCCGCTCCCATTTACTCTCTGCCTCCCGGGTCCCAGCTGATCAGGAGGAAATGGGGATTTTGCAGTAACCTTCCCTGCAGTGGGGAGGGAATGGAGGTTTTACAGTATCCTTCCCTTGCCACGCCCAGCAAGCCACGCCCAGCAAGCCATGCCCACAGAACCAGTAGTAAAAGTTTTTGAATCTCACCACTGATCTGGGCCACTATTTGAACACCATCGGCACTGACAAAATCACCATCAGTCAACTGCAAAAGACAGCTTTACTTTAAACAGCTTACATCCTGCAACAATATTTTAACATTTTAACACCCTCAAACAACAACATCGTTATTATGGCACTGTAAAAAGTCATTCCTATTGCTGCATCCTCATGATCAAGTAATCAAAATGTGTATTTACAACAGTCGTAGTGCCCCAGGCTCACCCGATTGCCATTTATGACCCTCCCAAAGAACTTCCAACAGGCCAAGTCAATGGTTCACTTAGCAACTGTGTGATTTACTTAACAACTGCAGTGATTTTCTTAAACATGGCCAAAAAATTGGCTGTGATTCACTTAAAAAAATTCCTTGCTTAGTAACAGAAATTCTGACCCCAATTGTGGTCATAAGTCAAGGACTACCTGTGGTCAATTACAGTTCAGATAATCTCTCCCTATAGAATTAAATGCAATGGTTTCCTTCAGTATGGGCCATTGAATATTTGCTTCATGCACAGAAATTTCAGTGGAATTTCTTATATCTTAATATGGAATTTACCAATTTCAGGTAATGGTTTGAGCTGAAGCTTCTTCATCAACTACTAAGCAGCAAATCTATAAGTCAATCTTGGTCTGACATCTAAAAGCGTTACTGAATGCTATCAACTGACAATGTATCATCTTCATATTAAAAATAACCAGTATTTTAAGAAAGTATATCCTATCAGTGTAGTTAATTATAAAATCCTCTTGCTGGAGTAACAATAATAAATGTAAAGTATACTGAGGTATAACTGAATGTAGAAAGAGTGTCCAATGCATATAGCAATTTTTTGATGAATACTTAATATACTGTCTTAGGTTTCAGATCAATAATTTGTTCCTATGTGACACTTTGGCAAAATATACTTGCTGTTGTTATTATATATGAGAATCATAGGCTATTTGACTATCGGGCCCTCATTGAACTATGTAAAACTTGCTTACCATCATGCTAGAAACATGATCTCTTATATTGTTTCATTGGACTAGAAATCAGTGGACTAGAGGGCCTTGAAATTTTGGGATTATTTCTCCCCCCCCCCACAAATTGTACAGTAATCAAAATCTATTAGAAAATCATGTGTGGATGAAAAGAATGAGCCTTCTGCTGCTTGGTCGGTGAAATGGTACATATAACCAATACCTTTTTAACACTTCATTTCTTCAGAAAAAGCTCAGAACTCTAGATGCTTCCAGTCATTACAGAACTATTGTCTGAGATAATAGCCACACAATTCTCAAAACTGAATAAAATCTGAGCCTTATTTTTCAATGGCCTTTGCTCTATATTCAGCATCTATTTACTGGAGGCATATCCAGAAAGCGAGTCCTCACTGAGTCTTGAAAATCTTCTAAGTGCGACAAAAGAATCTGAATGTCCATCTGTATTCTATGAAAAATATTCTTTGTCTTTTGTAGTATGTTCTATTTGTCAGTGTGGTGACCGGTTTTATGCATTGCTTTGGTAATGTTTTGCCAAACTGCTTACTGAAAAAAAACACCATTCAATGTATATTACTAATGTGAAACAATGGTGCAGATCACCTGCTTACCTCCTGAAAAAAAGCTACGTTTGCATCAGAGGTGGAATTAAGTCGGTTCTCTCTGGATAGGGCGAATTGGTAGTGATGACTGCAGGTGGCTCTGCCCACACACCAGAACATAATGTGTGAGCACTGCGCATGTGCAGAAGGCTGTGTGCATGCGCAGAGGAGGCGTGTGCGAGCGAAGCAAGTGAGCACGCTCACTCTCTCACATTTGCGAACTGGTAGGGAAGGGAAGTGAACCCCACTTCTGGTTTGCATTCATTGCTTTGTCACTGGACTGTGTAGATTGGACCAAGATCTCACAGTATTAAAAACATTTTAATTTTGTTCTTTTTTTAAAAAAAACCTCCTTTTGTCCTGTGTGGTAGTTCCATAATGCCTCTTTAATTAAAGAATTTCATTATAGAAAGTTAAGAAATCATAAGCATATATTTTACAAAAGTATTCATTTCCTTATAAATGCCCTGCTAAATAGAAGGAATTGAATGTTGTTTCATAGTGCGTTTGATTGAATTCCTGCTTTGATACAGTAGAATAGTAAGATGCTGAAAATACTATTTTGAATAAAGGAACATTTCACTGTATTTGGATGACTACTACTAATTATAGAAAATAACTGTTAAAGAATAAAACACCCATAATAAGAATTATAGGACTTTCAAAGCTTAAAAGGAGATGATAGAATTTGCAAAGCTTCAATTTGTGAAGGTTCAGGAAATTTCTGGGTTCTAAAATCAAAGCAAATCTGCTACATGCCATCGGTTGGCCTGCAATGTTTCCTTCACATGTATTATTATTACACTGTAAATTCTACAGAGAGCTCCAGGCCTGTTTATATTCTGCTCATAATATGTACATTTCCAGGAACAAAATATATGAGCCACCTTCTGGGAGATTTAAAATCAGTGGCTGTAGCAGAAGCTTAACTGGTCACAAAAATAACTACTTCTGTTTTATTCATCATTTTAGGTTTAATGCATGCTAGTATCTTGTATTAGGCAATATAGATATTTATTTCATAGATTGCACAGGTAATTAACACATCATTATAGTAGTCTATGTAACATTTGTATTTGTTTTATCTTTGTTGTACTCGTATTTTATATTATTCCTTTGATTTTATTTTGGCAATACCTTTTATCAAATGTTGCTATTTATTTACTGACTGAATAAACAGTATTTTAATTTCAGCATGTGGTGTAAATGAAAATCCTGGTCAACTACAGACATTGACAGATGATGAAGGAGACAAAATGACTCTGGGGAAAAAAATCATGTTGCTTCTTTGCCTTGAAAGAAAGAATCGTGTTGCCTTCATGGCATAACTTTCTTTGCCAACTTGGAGTGCAATTATTTTGCCCAGACTCAGTAAATAATTCTCCCTATTATTAGAGCCTTCCAAATACTTTTCTGCTCATGAATAATAATTAAGATAGCTTAAGGCTACTTTCTCTTGTATACACACTGCTGGTGGCTTTTCTGAAATCAGGAAAAACATCCAAACAATTGAAACATCCATGGCAATGATAATTAAATTCTAAATTTTAAACAATATAGATCGCAACAGCAACAATCATAAAACAAAATACCATGGCCAAAATATTAAATAAAAGGTTGTATGGTAGTCATATCAAAAACAGTCATTGAATGCTTGAGATTTGTCTTAAGTAGCTTCTGAAATGTTAAGAGGGACTGTGCAAGGCTGTTATTTTAAAATATTGTTTAATATTATTTGTAATAGTCTAATGTTTGTATTTTTGTCTGCAATTTCTTTAGCTTTTTAAACATTATTTCTCTGAATTTTGTTGATAGTATATTCATATCAAACATTAATATATCATTGTCCGTTGTTCCAACTTGTAGATTTTGTTCCATGTCTCTTTAATTTTATACAAACATAGTTCAAAAAATATTTAAATCTTCTCAGTATACATTGGAAACAATGTGCAACACAGGAACCAAAACTGTATATTAAGTTTGTACATTAGTTTCTGATGGAAAAAAAACAATGAATTTTGATAGAGCTGATTTTATTTCATTTATGAACTAGTCTCTCAAGACATTCAAAAGATTGATTGGAAACTTGTGTTTGAAAACCAAAATGGCATCTGTAAAAATTATATCTTAATGAAACTGTTGTTAAAAATGCTAACAACATAGGGGTCCTGAATTACTAAAATTCCAAATGGGAATAACTTTTCTCATCAATTTAGTATCAGAAATTCAGGAAAATGATCAAGATTAACAGAACTAAACTAAGTTAAACAGAGTAATACAATGGTTTTAGAATTTCATAGAGAAAAATATTCCATATAAAGAATTATCTTTGATCTGAATAACACATTTTGATAATGAAAGATCAGAAAATTTGGTTGGGATTGATTTATTCAAAGGAAAGCTTGAAATACTTACTCAGTATGGAGTAGATGTTCCATATACTAGGGATTTACATTTGGCGAGTCCTAGGAGGTGATCCACATGATGACTGCGAAATATTCTGACACCCAAAGTGTCAGTCCCAGCCCAAGAATAACATTCCATGGAAAATTGCCACATCACTGTAGTCCATCATATCACTTCTCTCTTCATAGGCTCAATCCATCACAAAAGGAAGGCTATCTCCATGCTTGTTATTGTAATTGTAATTTCCCTCAAGACTTGGCTATATCAGCATGCCTGGAGGTCCATGGCCCAGTGACATTTTAAAACGACTCCACTGTTGCTAATATCTAGTCTCACCTTTGTCCAATAGTTCACATTGGGATTCATTTCCATTTTACTTTTGGACTCACAGAGGAACATACAAGCTTGGGGTTGGTTAGAGCCTTGAAGGCCTTTCCCCTGCCTCTTTAACTTCATTAATTATATCCTCATTTTAATTGCCTTCTATTAGAATACAATATTTATATGGTTTTTATCTTTTAATTACACACTACAAAGAGTCACTCTGTGAGTGAGATGGACAGTCTCTAAATATAATAAACAAACATATAAAATGGTAACTAAAGCTAATGGTAATTGTAACATTAAAGGCTTTACTAGTTAAAGAAGCATCAGTTCTAATCCTAAATTCACTGATGACACTCCTGGTCAGAACTAGGTTCACAAAATATAATTCTGTAGTTAGAATATTATTGAACAAGATAGGTATTTATGTACATGCACAGATTTGAGAAAAAATTTCATGAATAAACTACAATTATCCACATCATGCTTTGTTAAAATGAATCAATGTAAGTTATATTAATCACAAACGTTTTAAGTCCCAGTATTTTCAATGTAATTAGAGTTAAGATACATGCTGAGAAATGAGTTGAATCCTGTCAGGCTCTAAGTTTGTCTATTCAGGTACAATCTGATTACTGTCAAAAACACTCCAATCAGCACCCAGAACAGGGAAAATACGAGTTTTGGGCTTAGCTGTAAAGGGTGGAACAATTTAACAATCAGCTGTCATGAATCAGATTGAACTAGCTAGATGTCTACACTTTCTCTACACCTTCATTATAGCTTAGCAGTATCAAGTACAGTATTGCCAATTCTCGAAATTAAATGATGAACAATCACAAAGAGGTAAACAGACAGAATTTGGGATTTGTGGTGGAATGGGGGGAATGGAAAATAGAAAATTGAGAAGTTAGGTTCCAATAAAAAGCCATCAACTAAAGCCTTCTTTTGACAGCTGGGCTGAGATTTTTAAAAATGTCATTACTTTTTTTCCCTAGTGATGTGAAAAATGTTTGGCACAGGCAACCAATTTTCTCTCTTTGATTGATAACATATTTAGTTGGCCTAATTAAATATGAATAAATTAATACATAATAGCATGTTGTTTTGTTTTAAGCCTGACAAATTTCAAGATGCATGATCTTTTCTGAAAATATTTTCCTCAATATTTATAGTGATATTAATATATTAATAATATTTTATAAAAATAAACTGTTTTGGAAATCTGTTTTTCAGATAACTGAGGACACAGTTCAACAGCCTGTTAAGTGAGACCCCTCTATCATCACACCTTTCCGTCTTCAAAGTATCTCAAGGGAGGATTTCTCAAAAGAAAATGATCCAGTTATAATGGAAACTGTCAGTACTGCAGAAAACAGACATGCAGATAACACTTTGGAAATGATATTCTTAAGAGCTGGCAGATGGTTCTTGCAAAGAAATTGACACATTATGGATTAATAATAGGTGTTATTAAACAAGATTTATTCTAAACATTGTTCCCACTTATAGGATATCTAAATAAACTTCACTTAATGAAGGATTCCCTGGACAGAATTCATCACTGCCTCCCACCCACATTTTAAAGAGCTGACAACAGCTTAAATTATATCCAGCTTTGTTAGTGTAAAGGTTGCACTTATTGTCTCCTGCTTCCACCTATATGGAGGAAAACATTTTTAATTTTCACAGCTGGAATTCATATTTTAAAATATAGTGATACAATAATTATTTCTTTGTTTTTTCAATCAGATTTTGGAAAGGCCCCCCGCCATCATAGAACTCTATTTGTACCTTCTAAAACCCAATTTATATATCTTGAGAATCTTCCAGTCTGTCTACATTGATTGAGACATGCTTCAAATTAGTAGTCCATCCCCACTTTCCCCATTTTAACTCTGACTTTTCTTTTTCTTAGAAACTTAAAAGTTTTTCACGACTTCATAGATTTAACATGACTACAAAGCATTGCGCAGTGTGGACTTTACTTTTTCTAGACTATTCTTTCCTTCTTTCTTTCTGTCCTTCCTTCCTTTCCTTCTCTTCTTCCTCTTCTCCTCTTCTTCCCTCCCTCTTCCATGCCTTCTATTCTCCTTCCCTCCTTCCCCCAGTGTACAAACAGACCTTAAAATGAAGAAAGTAACAATTGATAGCTTGCATCAATAAAAGGGATGTAAGCACAATTTGGAAAAAAACCTCATATTGATTTTTTCCCACCAGATTGGTAAATATCAGAGTACAGATTTAAAATCCTAAACAATTTATATCAAACTGGCTGTCTCATAGATGTTTGGACTTCAAAGTTGTAGAATGCTCAGCAAGGATCAAGGGGGAAGTTCTCAAGTTCTCTATAATAATGATAATTTTTAATGGTTGCCTTTGAGCGGTTTATATTATATGTTATGACGATAGTATCCTACATTTTGGCTTTTTATTCTGTTGCTACTGCAACTTGTCACTAGTTTGCCTCTTCTATTTACTGCAGGATGGTGAAAAAAAAGAAAATATCAAAAAGCTTCTCAGAAAAAAAAAAAGACCATATGAGAAATTTCAGCTCAGATTCAGGTTAGTTCAATTTAAAATTAGTACCATTTCCTTCACTTTGTAATTTGTTAGATTATATTCTGTCCCTTATCCCAAGAGCTTAAAGGAAATTCTTCCATTTTGTTCCCCAACAACCACTGAGTTTAATAGACTCTGTTGAATGAAAGTGTTAAAATGTTCAGCTGAGATGGTGACATTCCTGGGTAAATATTATTCTACATTTTAGAATAAATGAATTGTTTTTATTTTCATATTTCAGAGCTGATCTTTTAGTTTAGTCAATTGCTAAAATAAAAGAATAATTAATGTAGGGTATAAGTTAGTCCAACATTTTGGGAAGAGCGGGGAAGCCATCTTCTTCAAAATGCATATGTTTGAACTGCTGATACCTCATTAGAATTCCTACCGGTTCAGACCGGTTCTATAGAGTAGGTAGTAAGGTGCTGGTGACGTCATGGAACTGGTTCTGGTCCATAGAGGCTGCCATCCTTTTTTTAAAAAAAATTGCATGCATCACCATCTTGTTTTTGGGATTAAAAAAAAAATTGTACTGCGCATGCATGTGCGTGCCCATGTGGCGCGCCCATGCGGCGCAGGACGCAGCAAACCGGCGGCGAGGTAATTTAGAACCCATCCCTGTTCTAAAGGACAAATACAACTTTAATTCTATCTTGTTCTTTTTGTACACATGCTTAAGCGCAACTCTCTCTCCCATGATTTATCATCTATAAGGCAACCTATTACTTAATTTGAAATTTCAGTTCCTTCTGCTGCTTTGCTATTTTTCTTTATTAATTATGCTTAGGGCCCTAAGCTGGCTCAAGAGTGTGCTCAGTGAAAAATGTAACAAGATGATTAATCCACTCATTGCGTATTCTATGCCATCCAGATGTAGACCAGGTGACTATTATCACTTTCTGAATTGTTTGTCATTTATTATCTCCATTCTACTGACTCTGTTAGTACTTTTGTTCTCTAGCAGCTAATTTGCATAACATAGCCTTGTAATATTTAATCGATGTTTCCATTTAAACTCTGTACTTTGAATGACTTGATCCTGACTTATTAGAATTAGCATTTTAATTCATCCACTTTTTTCTTAGTTGTCAAAGTTGAAGACTCTTTCTTTATTCTGAAATACAGAAATAAAAAATTGTGCTGGGTTAAAACAAACTTATATATATATATAACAGTACTACTTATAGGTCTTAGGAAACACACCTGTATTATTATTTTAGTATTATTGTATTACATTATTATCTATGATTATTTTCATTGCTTTAATATATTGAAAGAAAGAAAACATGGTTGACTAAAGGGAAAAAAACCTATATACAAACCAATTTAATTTAATTTTTAAGTACAGCATGAAACCTCTGCTCAGCCTTTTCATTACCTTGATAAAGACAAAGTTCATTAGCCCAGAGTGAATATCTATTATCAATCACAGATTGATGATCTGAGGTAGCTCTGTCTTTCTATACAGATGGTTTAAAGCACCCTTTTCCGTTATATGCAAAACTGCTCACTTCAAGAATATTAATAGTTAAGTGGCCACAAGCCAATGCAGCCATTAAATATTGTCAGTGTACAGAGTAAGAAAAGGGAATTATATTCTTCAGATGTTTCTTTACTCATATAAAACTGAAGTAGATCTTAAGAAGTGCATAAGAGAAGGTTTTTTTTTGACAGCTGATAATATGAAATTCAATGCAGAAAAAAGTCCTACACCTAGGTAAAAAGAACCAAAAATATACATATAAATTGGGTGAAAACAGACTCAATAGCAGTGACTGTGAGAGGGATCTTGGAGTCTTAGTAGACAACCAGCTAAACATGAGC
>JANHFT010005073.1:54558-67403 GCA_032467955.1 Pseudoxenodon macrops
TGCATTTTTGAATGTTCAGTTGACTGAGTTTCATGTTTAATGAATAAAATAAATAATAATAATAATGCTGCAAACAGTAAGCAGAATTAAAAATCCTCACTAAAACAACAACTACAAACATAATTAGAATAACATTATCATGTCATCTTAAGAGCCATGGAGGTGCTCTTAAGATGACATGATAATGAAGTATTGTAGGCTAATTCTGCTGTCTGCCGACTGCCAACTAATTGGCAGTTCGATTCTCACCTGCTCAAGGTTGACTCAGCCTTCCACCCTTCTGAGGTTGGTAAAATGAGGAGCCAGATTGCATTTAAGACTCCGGTTTCCACCCAAATCCTGGAACAGTATGATATTGCTGAGATGAATTTGTGGTGGGTTTGGCTGCATGTAAAAGTTTGTCTATGGTGACAAGTCTTTTTAATATTTTTATTGTAAATTGGAGTTCTTTTCTCTTTGCTTCGGCACATGTGCAGAAGCTAATTTTTGCTTCTGCTCATGCGCAGAAGCTAGTTTTTGACTGCTGTGCATGCGCTCGCTCATGCACTTTGCACACATGTTCGAGGAGTGACCCTGAGCGAACCGGCAGTAAGAAGATTCAGAACCCACCTCTGATTTAGCACTTATAAACTGTTCATAGTGCTTTATAGCACTATCTATCAGCAGTTTCCAGAGTAAGGATATTGTGCCCAACAATCTGACTTCTCATTTTACTTACCTCGGAAGGATGTAAGGATGAGTCTGAGGAACCTTGAGTCGGTCAGGACTGATCTCCTGGCAGTAGGCAGAATTATCTTGCAAGATTGCATTCTAACCACTGTGCCACCATGGCTCCAGTGATATTTGAAAATTTAAAAATAGACAGATCTGGGGCAGTTAGAAAAAAAATGCAGTTTTACTACTATTCGTGTTCATTTTCTGAATTAAAAGCTGGATTTATATCTGGTTAGTTAGGCTGAGTTTGAATTCCAGAAGAATTGTGGTGGAATGCCCACCACTTGCTATACTACATTCAAGTGGTATGTAAAAGACAATACTATAGTTCCCATACTTTTAAAACTACCCAAAATCTTGACCCAGTCTATAAATATTTTATCACTTCCACCTTAAAACTTTTCTCACATTTTCCATCTATTTCCACCTAAGGACAATTATCCAGTTCTGACATGGTAACTATTTATTGTTTTAGAAACAATCTTCTGTTGTGAGAAATGTTATTTGACACCTTCAAAGGGTCACTCTCAACATGCTACATAGGCCAAAATACATTTTTTGCCAGCACTTTTCAGCTTGCTTAGTTATGGTTCTTATCTTTAAAATGTATCAATTCACCAATTCAGCAATTCAGCAAATAGGGCATATCAGTATCACAAGTCCCACTGTGGTAATACACCTTCCCTTTTATGTAATTAAAAATTAAAACTTATAGAATAAGAGAGTACTTGGCTAGATAGGAACGTAGATGCTGATGTTTGTTTTATTAACTTTTCATTATTTTATTATTGTACAATTAAATACTATGTAATGCCAAATTTATTTAGGAGTAGGGCAGCAAATGTGTCATTTATTCTTGTCAAGATGGTGCAAAGATTTAAGGAAGTTTACACATAAAACTGCATGCAAATAATTAACAAGTGGTTTCTTTAAAAAAAATGTGGCAATAACAACAATGCATAGAATGAGAAGAAAATAGGTTATATAGTTCACAAATGAAATTATGCCATTTAACTAAATGATTTTTCTTTCATTAAACCAGCAAGTAACAGTCTAAAACAAGCTGCTAGTTGCTGATTTTATTGGTCTCTATTTTATTATTAGTTTTTTAAATTTTGCCTTATTTTATAGAATTTCTACCATGCACACCCATTGTTAAAACAAATTGTAAGTTGAAACTGATTTAAAAGTGATAATAAGAACAAGAGTCAACAAAATATTCCTAAAACCCTTCAGACTTATAATCACAACAATTAAAAGCATTACTGGACATTAATAGGAATGTGGAACAAAAAACATAGTACTCCTTTCTTAAGCAAGGGAAAAATTAGTACATTTTTCAGTGAATGGTTATACAACATGATTTACTAAAGGTCCTGAAGTCTTACCTAGTAGAATCTCAAATTTAAAATTTGGAATTATTTTTACTTATTCTGAACTTTCCTGCATTCATGAAGGAAGGAAGGAGACACCAGAGTTTGGTTGAAGAACATGGAATAAAATCAAGCCTGTTAGAAAACTGGCAGTGTCAGTTTGTATTTAATTAATTTAAGTTTTATTAAATGTATACTTTATGATAGCTGGTAGGAGTCTTTTCTTATTGTTTTGTATAACATAGTTGAACAAATAGATTTTTTTTGGGAAATAGAGAAAATCTGTCATGTTTAAATCTAATGTTAAATCACACTTTTCAATAGAATGTAAAATACAATCCTATGTGTGTGTTTGTGCACAGTGTGGTGGGGCAAGAGTTGTGTAAACTTGTGTTGTGCTAAAGAGTGTCTTTGAACTCTAAAAATGTTATAGGGGAATCCCTTTTGCAATTATATCCCATAATGTCTTAAAGGTGCTTTCAAAGAGGCAACTGGACTTTCTGTTGTTGTTGTTTTCCCTTCAAAGATGTTTCTCGTCTCATCCAATAAACTTCTTCAGCTCTGACTGGATGGTGGGGAATGAAAGTATTTATACTTCTTGTAGACAGCTGGTCAATTACGTTCTTTTAGTGAGTCATTAAGGCCACCTGGACGTCACCTGAATGGTGCAAATGGGTGTGTAGCCTTCTTGGAACTGTTGAAAGGACTGTGTTTTAGACTGGGGATAGATGATGCCATATTCCTTTCTGTTGAGAGACAACTGTTTAATTTTGACATAGATGGCCTCTTTGACCCCCCTTTCAAACCAGCGGTCCTCTCTGTCCAAAATGTGGACTTTTCTATCTTCAAAAGATGGCCTTTGTCTTTTAAATGCAGATGGACTACTGAATCTAGTCCTGATGTGTTTGTTCTCCTATGTTGTGTCATGTGTTTATGAAGTGATTGTTTTGTTACCACAATGTACAGATTGGCACATGGCTCACTGCATTGTACTGCATAGACCACATTGAAAAAGCACCTTTGGGACAACCATGACTTGGATGACTGAGAATCTCTATAGACATATACCCCATAATACAAATTATTCTTAGCATTCACATTCGGTAAATTTCCTTCAATAGATTTCTGATCTTCAAAGACGTTTAAAGTCACAGTTTATTGAAATTTGAGCCATGCTGCTTGAAAGCTAAAGGTTTGATTTTGGCTTTAAGACTGTTAGCTATTCCAGACATGGGAGGAAAATGTACATCAACACTCCTAATGAACTACTGTATAACAATGTTCAGTTTCTGCTACAATGTAACTCTACTAACCTCATTACCAACTGACATATAATGGAATTTATACAATACAAGCAACATAAGACTGAATCCCAGATTGACATTATAAATCATTTGTACTTTTGGAGCTTAAGTGATCTCCTCTGAGGTGACTTTCAAAAGTTCTTTCCCCAGTTCAGAATAAATTTCGAATCACATCATTTCCAAAATGTTGTTGATTTTTCAAGGACCAGATCCATGCTGACTTATCTGAAACAGAAACAAAGCTGATATTTTTTTTTTTTTAATAGTCATGCAGAATTTCTAGACTGGTAATTTCCAGTTGTCTTATTTTGCTCCATCTAGTTCAGGTTCAATTATCTCTTTGTTGTATCTCTAAGCTTTACTTAGAGATGTATACTTAGATTTATCTCCCCTTTTCCTGCCTCAGGATCATCAATCATGGGTAAAAGTATTCAGAAAAATGCCTTTTTGGGAAATCCTCCAATGTATTATCTTGTTACCTTCACAACTTGCAAGATAATTTTAAATGCAGAAGAAAGAGAAAAGGTATCTTGCAGATGGAAAGTTTTTTGCCACTACACCTGCTATGAGTTTACCATAGACGAATCTCAATAGCTTCTAGAACAAGCAAAGGTAATATCTGAGAGAATCAGATTAAAGAGTTTTCATCATTTCCGCTAATTGCTAGTTGGTGTTCAGGAATATGTTCCACTAGAAGGCTATTTTAATTTCACAACATGTAGACAACTGGGAAACCATCACCATCTTAGACAAGACAAGTCCAAAAACATCGGAAACCTGGCTTTCTGACAAATTAGCCATAGACTTAGATATAAACAGCATCTACAAACAGTGTGAACAAAAGACCAAAACACCTCTTCAACAGCAACCGACTCCCAGATGAGTATAGATTAACATCAAAATTAACATCAGGCCAACAATCAAGAAGTAAACAATTCCCCAATCAAGGAAGTGCCAAATAAGTTAACAGTAAACAGCCCAAACAAGGAATCACCAAGACCACTCCCATCAACCACTAGAATATAAACTGAGAGCAAAGCTCACTCCCTACTAGCACTGATGAAGTTACCTAGTTTGGGTAATGAAATTTGCAAGAAAACAATCAAGGTCAGAGATCATCAAGGATCTTTCATGATATATTATGTAACCCCATCACCAGGCCAATTAGGAACAGGTGGGCTGTAATCACCTTCTGTACAGGTGGTCTGTACAAAGCTTCCATAAGCTTTGATCTATAGGTTGTAAATGTTTATCAGGGGCAGGGCCTCTATAATTATTGCAGATTTAAGTATATTCATGATGTTTTAAAAACAACACAATACTTATGTTTCTATGATGCATAGTGCTAGGGTCATTTTGAAACTTGTGATAATACAACAATGATATATAAAATGAAAACTGCTACTGTTTTTACAAAATGTTGAATTTTGTATTAGGAATATAACGTTCTTGATAAGAATGATACTTATTGTGGCTTGCTGTAGCTAAATGAAATAAGACCTGGAGAGGGGAAAAAACATGGAATATGCAACTGTATATTTGACTGTTTTTTCCCCCTTAACAACATAGTAGCTGATATTCTGAGTGTTTATAAAATGTTGATAGGTTAGGAATGCCTAAAGCAAATTTGCTGCATCAGTCAGAATAAAGGTTGCCTGTGTCACTTGAAACTGAATTCTTGACAAGAAAATTGTAATCTGAAAAAAAGAATCTATGTAGTAGCTGAATATCAGCATATGATTCAGACAAAGTATCTTTGTTTCTGACAATGCTGAAATTTAGTTTGTCCACATTTTGTCTAATTCTGTTTGTTTCTTGCTGAACAGTCTCCCTTTTGACACATTTTGGCTTCAATAAGGCTGGAGGAACTGATAACACAATCCTGAAGGGTCAGTTTGATCATATACTGTATCATTAATGGAAGCTCTTACATTAAAAATAGAAATGTTTGATCAGCTGCTAACAGTTTCTAGATTTTTATAGCTGGTCAGCAGGAGTGGGCCTGACAGAAATGCTCACTTAGATCAGGCAAAAAAAAGTCTAAAAAAGCTTCCAGACACTTTGCAAAAATTCATAAGCTAAATACAGAGTCCTATCTCAGGTAAAACCATCACAAAGGGCCACCTCAAACCGGTCTGTTTTCAGACTGGCAATCTGAGACCAGTGCCTTCAAGATAATTGAAAGAGATAAAGTAAAAAATGACAACTTTAGAAGGAAGATTTTCTGCCACCTTGCAGAGTATAATTAATTAACAAAACAATACTGAAGGAATTATAAAGAAATTCTTCCTGAAAATAAATGTAGAACAACAGAAATGTCTTTTCAGTGGAAGAAAACTTGAAAAAAAATCAGGCCAGATTTTGAGATATTTTTTGTTGTTCATGAATAGGTTTATACTCTGTGAATTTTACCTAGTTGTTTTGTAATGGTGTGAGAACTGATGGCAGTCATCCCAATGACTCAATACCACTCAACATTTGTGGCAATTAACACTATAGATTAATTATTTATTGCAATATTTATGGTTGTCTATGGAGATTCTCAGGCATTCAGGTCATGGTTGTCCCAAAGGAGCTTTTTCAAGAGGCAACTGGACTTTCTTGTTTTTCTTTGAAGACATTTTGCTTCTCATCTAAAAAGCTTCTTCAGCTCTAACTGGATGGTAGAGAAACCTTTTGCACTTTGCACACCCATTTGTATTTCTCGAGTGAGCCTGAGGACACAGAAAAACTTCAAGTGAAGTCAAATGACTCTCTAAAAGAATGCAAATGACCAGCTATCTGCAGGGAGTATAAATCCTTCTATTCCCCACCATCCAGTCATAGCTGAAGAAGCTTCATGGATGAAAAAGGAAACATCTTAAAGAAAAACAAGAAAAGTCCAGTTGCCTCTTGAAAAAGCACATCTGAGACAATATTTATGGATGTAGCTGCTTGTCTATTCTGGTCCAATAAAACTCCCAGATCACCATATGACATATAGCATTATGTCCATGTTATAGTTATTATAGCATTATTCCAAGATTCATTTCATACCTGATGTTTTATACATGAATATTGACAAAGAGAGACAGAGAGAGAAAGACGCTGATAACAACAATTTAGGTTAAGAAACAAGAGCTAGGACAAAATGAATTTATCACCTGCTGGGAATGTGTAATCCACATAGCCTCCCTTTATATTAAGTGGATTAAATGTGGATTTTAAGTGGATTTAAATGATTTAACTAAACATGTCATATGGAAGCTTGTTCAGTTCTAACGAGATGGTGGGGAAATTAGATGGGCATTTGTTAATCTAAAAGTGTGTATTTATCTTGGAAGAGTGGGAAAATTCGTATTCTGAAAATATATTAAACAGTTCATTATATTAAATACTGCATCATCTGTTTAATCCAAGCCTTTTCATATTTTCCTGGTGTAGTGTTTTTTTTACTGTAGGCAGATGAACTGGTTCAAAGGTGTGAAAGTGAGTTGCCAACTTTTATCTATGGGTCCCACATAAACCTCCAATGCATTCTTATAAATAAAAATTATGTAAGAAGCTATTTGCTGGTTTGCTGGTTATCAGAATCCAGTTTTAGCTTTGCCTGAAGCTGTTTATTTTTTTGGGGAAAAATAAGGAGGCAAGGAAGCTGAGAAGCATGTCTCACACATTGTGATAATGGACATCATGATGCCCAAATTGGGTTAGCAAAACTATTTATCCATCCTTTGTATCCAAACACACACATCTACAAACTGCTTTACCTTTTTTTTTATAAATCATGAAAACCATAGATAGGCAAAGAAAAATGGTTAGACATCCTAAGTAGTGTACACAGAAATAGGTCATGGCAGCAGCACATGTTTAATGAAAAGATATAACATTTAGAGTCTGTTTGTGATAAAACTGTAGCAAGAAAAATGGAACTGATTTTTATCTTCCTAGTAATAAATGAAATGGAAAAGAGTGCTTTGCTAGGCAACACCCTTTCTCATTAACACATATCAGCAAGCGGTTTTCTATGGGGTAACTTGCTGATACATTTACATACCATTACATTGGTCATTAGACAACATTTGAATTCTAGAAAAATGGGAGAGAGATCATCACTATGTTAAAATGGCAGTGGGGTGATAATTAATGCAAACTCTCACTAGCAAACCTGAATTCTTCTGTTTGCCTCTGTATAATTTATCATCCTCCACAAAATGAGGTGAGAACAGGAGCAGGGATCCATTTTTGCTGCTATAATGTTTTGAATTTATCTAATTAAAAAGAATACTCATATAATACTAAACTGAAATACGAGATCTGTTGAATTTGGTGGAATCTGTATCTGTGAAAATATTTATGACTTTTCATAAGCAAACATTACAAACCTTTGCATTAGAAGTTTTTTTGTGTGCTGATTTCTAAGCTTGGTTGTTTGCTTGCAAACATTTCATTAACCAACTCACACTGGACTCACACTGATGATGTTACTGAACTAGGTAATGAAATGTCTGAAAGCAAACAACCTAAATTAAAGAACACATAGAATCCCCAAATTCAACCTTTAGCTACACATATTATCTTCTATTGAAAGATTTATATGAAAGGTTTTCCACCAGTTCACTTTATGGATAATCATTAAACCAGGATGATCTTGTAGCAGAATCTTTTCTAAATGTTACCTGTATGATATCCATATATTGTTGCTTTTAAATATTGTTTGCTTTCTTTTGTCTGTTTTTGATCTGTATTTTCAAAGGTTGTTGTTATCTAAAGCAATGAAAGCAAAATGATGAACTTGGGCAGCCAGGGAGAGAACAAGGCCAATCTTTTGTTGTCTTTAATTTCATACTATAAAAACTTCAGGAGTTTTACGCACCATTGGAAGATAACTCGTTTTTTTCTGAATTTTCTCTGAAATGACTATGAACAAAAATATCACCTGGGTCTTATAGCTGTAAAACAAGATATTATCATTCAAAATAAATTCAGAATGTTTTGGTTCTTTCTGAGATCAGATTATTTGGAGATTTTTTGCTCCTTATAAAAGACTGACTGCCAATTAAGAGTAGATGGGAAAGGAAAGATCTTAGACTGCACAGAAATGGATAAGTTAACTAAAGAATTAAAGGAAAAGGAAGACACAGAATACTCGATAATATGGAACAAATGGTATGATTGAATGGAAAATAGGAATAGACAACAATGAATGGAAGATAAAAATAATAATAACGATAAGGAAGGGGATGTGTATATATGTAGTATAATTATGATTATTATTATAATAAAGGACAAAGGGAACATTAAGGATATAAATATTAAGAAAGAGTAAAGGGGAGGATATTGGAAAAAACAGAAGGAAATCATCATGAAACTGTTATGAAATAGATTTATGTATATACGTGTTATATGTTGTGTCTGTCTTGTTTTGTGATATTGTTTAAAAAAATAAAAACATTTATAAATAAAATAAAAGTAGACAAGGATTTTCATGAAAATCATACATGGAAATTACTTTCTTCTTATTTTGTAAATTATATTTATTTAAAAAAAACCTTACTCCAATATTTTTTCTTTTCTTTTAATTACTAAGTAAAACAGCTTCTGCAGTAAGTTGTGCTATGTTGACAGTTCCAAGAAATTATTTTCTCATATTGAAAAGGGGGGAAAGTAAGGTCAGCACTTACTTCAATTATTCTAGAAATGATACTCTTTCATATAACAATTATGAAATTAACAACACACAAAGTGCATTCTAGCTCCAATGTCTTGTGTGCACCCAAATTTAACCTAATGGATTTGATTCTCTCAAAGTAATTTAGGTTACAATTACAGTTAGTGAGTATTTTTCAACAGGTGGTGCTGTCTACCCAACAACTACTAGGTCATGTCAAAAGCTTAAAATCATATTGTGTTTAGAAATACTGTATGTCTAAACCCCATATTAATTGAGGCTATTTTTCCGCAGCATTATTATGTTTACTAAGAGAGATTGTTTGCAAAATATGTAGGCTGAAAACGTCAGAGGAAAATAAGCACTGAAGAAGCAGCTCTGCATTATGTTGCCTAATAGCGTCATCTGAGGGGTAACTGGAAACTTCAGATTTCCAGAACATTTGATCAGGTTGCTAATGTGTACATTATGCTTGGATTGTATTAGGCCCATATCAAAAGATCTTTATCAGACATGGTATAAGATGTTGATCTTCACCTTTACATACCCAATAGAGACTTTATAAGCAATTCTCCAAGATGCTTGTATCTTTACGATTCTATCTTGCTTTCTAATCTAAATCCTTAATCTATGTATTAAATAAAGGTGTCTATTTCTATCTTTAATTATTTAGCTTAATAGATCAAACCAAAAAGAAAAAAATATATACTACATGCATATATGTAAGCATTTAGGTTTTACATAAAAGTATGAATGTGCATGTATAATGAATGGATGTTTAATGTATTTCATTCCTTATGGATCCTACAACTGTAAGCAACTTTTCCTAACTTGCAAGTAGCATCAAGTGTTCATTCAATTAAGTGATATTGATTCTTAAACAACTATATTGAAAAATATATGTCTTACCAATGTAAATATTGCCAGTAGCTGAAAAAAGATAGATTAATGTTTGTCCTTTAACATACAAAATAATAAAAACACAGCACTATAAATCACTAATTAGACTGCTTAGACTATGGTAAAAAGCCCAACATCCTTAAAAAAATGTATAACACAATATTTTTTAAATTCAGTTTTAGATTCTGGGTTAGCTCATATCATCAATTTAGCATAAGGAAAAAAGATCAGATTTTTCAGAAATAATAGATTGCATTATTCAAATTGATGTAGCAGTGATAGGAATGTGTAATCTAGTCTACTTTGAATAGTCCAGGTGTTCATGTTAATATTTCAGCGGGTCCAGGATGGAGAATTTATATTGAGTATAGACATTCCAAATTTTGTACTAGAAGTTATACATAAGATTACAGTTCAAGATAACAGAAAACTGTTTTATTTTTAATTGGTAAATAATCAAGCAAAGATGGTTATTGAAAGAGAAGATTCATGACACCAGATATTTGCAGGCTTTCCCTTATTATTAAACCATCTGATTGTTGTCAATCTTTAATCAATCATACAGGTTGAAGAACATTTGTGTCAGTTACGTTTGCTTCACTCAGCAATTATTTGATGGTAAATATCAAAAGGTTTTTTTTCCATGAACATCTTTGCCTGTGTCTTATGCTATAGAACAGAGTTCCCCAAATTATCTGGCTTTGTGGACCAGCAGGGAAGCACTGGATACTTCTGCATGAGTAATGGGCAAGCGCATGTGCCCAGCTTCAATTGCATGAGCCCACCGCTCATGGAAATGGAGCACATGCACTTGCCACTGCTTATGCAAGTGGGGATGTACACGCTTGCTCACCAGCCACTTTGGGTGGCCCGGTTCTGAACAGCTCATGGCTCAGTAATGGAGCCTGGCCTGGGGGCTGTGGACCCCTGCTACAGAAGATGTACAACAAGCTCTAGTGTAATAAAGTTTCTACAGACCTATTTGATACATGAATGAGTATGACTATAACAAAAACCATTTATTGGTAAAACAGCAGTCAAGATTTTAATATCTACAGGAATCAATGAAATACTGGTTTTGATGTAACCATGATAGATGCTTTAGAAAATAAGATGCCACATTAAAAAAAGATCTATTGTATAATTATTACAATTTAGAAACAGGTCTGTAAAATCTATAAAGCAGGTATTTTATATAATCCCACAAGAAATCCATCAAATTTTGATTCTTTACTATATGATTCTTTACTATTCATGTCCATTATTTTTTTAAATCTTATCAACATAACAATTAATGATTGCGGTAAAGAATTTGTGACACAAACATTTTATCAATAAAATTTATCTACCTGTTTGTTTATTTATTGTTCATGTTTCTAAACCACCCATATCCCTCAAAGAAGAGCTTTGGGCAATGTATATTATGAAATAATATGATATGATATGATGTGATGTGATGTGATGTGATGTGATGTGATGTGATGTGATGTGATGTGATGGGATAGGATAGGATAGGATAGGATAGGATAGGATAGGATAAGATACAATACAATACAATACAATACAATACAATACAATATATAAGATACATATAAAATGAAAATTCAAATTCAAATTAAAAAAAATAAATTTATAGAACAATTAATCCTATGATGGCTATTTAATGTTGGAGTATTACAAGTGAGGGCAGCATCCCCATCATTATGTGGTGCTCTGTGCCCCCAATGCAAGATTGCAGAGCCAGAGTTTAACCCCTTTGTGGAACGCCAAAAGATTGGGGACTTCCTCACCTCTGAAGCCAGGATGTTTATATATCGTCATCATGTAGATTTTTATATAACTGGTCAATTATATATTCAGAATTACATATAATTCTCATCTTTAATGGCTGTAATAACTTTTTTCTTTTTCTACCTTGTCCACATCAAGTGATTTGTGTGGTTCTTCATTTATCAGCTTGATTAATTCATCTTTGTTATACAGCAAAGAAGAATCAAGAAAGAAAGAAAAAAGCATGACTTGGGAAACACAGACTTGAGAGGGAAAAATTTTATTATTATTTTAAATAAGCTATATTACATTTTTAAAAACATAATGTTCTCGAGCTTATTTGTATAGAAACACAGGATCCAGGAAATTCTTGGTTTTTTGGGGATAGGCTTAACTGAATAAGAAGCATGCTAGCAGTCCTTCCTGTTCAGGAAAACCTACCAACCATCCTAATAAGGAATAAAGATTCTAAACTGTCATGCAAAAAGTGTTCAGCAGCTCATCACTTGGAGCACCTGTACCAAATCTCACAGGTCCTGATTGCACAACTGTCACAACTGCCATCCTGCACTTCAGCCTCGCTTTGCTAGATGCTGGCCTGCCATAGAGGGAGGAGGGAGTTGCTGGGAGGGAAAAGAGAACTACTCAATGTGCTTTTCCAAGGCATTGGTTCAGCATCCCAAAGCCAGATACTCCCAAGGGAGTCGAGTGTAATGGTTCACCATCTAGTCTGCCGATGCAAGGACTGTTACCAAAACAAGTCTTTTGAATGTAATTGGAAAATAGGGAGATAACAGAGGTGGGGGGTGGAAAGGAGAAAGTTAAGTAGGAAACCTTCACATCAGGGGTGAAATGCTCCCGGTTCGGTCCGGTTCAGTAGAACCGTTACCGGACATGTGGCCTGGTTCGCTGTACTGGTAAGCTGGCTGGGTGGCCACAACCCCGAACCGGTCCCTCCCCCCGTCGCCGCTCGCTCACCCTGTGCTGCCGAGCCAAAAACAAGAGGGGTGGAAGGGGGGAGTTAGTTTTTGCTCTCAGCAGGCTTCCCTGGAAAACGGGGTGACCACTGCATAATACATGCGGCCTTGAGCTGGTGAATTGTGTCTGTGTGTGACAAGTAATTGCCTCTCTCCA
>JANHFT010005073.1:67503-86956 GCA_032467955.1 Pseudoxenodon macrops
ATCCAGGGTTGGAAGAGACCTGGAGGTCATCTAGCCCAACCCTGCTCCAGCAGGACATTGCTAAAGTGAGTTTCTGTTTTTTGATCCCCCAGTCACATGACCACACTAAGCCATGCCCACAAGCCACACCCACAGAACTGGTTGGGAAAATTTTACATTTCACCCCTGCTTCACATGTATTCTTTTTTGTTTTGGCTTTGCCGTACTGTACTGTAACCAGTTGGCTTTTAGTAAAAGTATACCCTTGGCACAAATGAAGCCGAGGGTCTTTATTTCCCAGGAGTCCAGGCTGGGACAGGTGTGACAATAACAAACATAACTTAGCTATATTTCCTTATTGGTGATCCTGGTAGCAGCTTGTTACATTGAGTAGAACAAAACATACTCCTTATATAGGCAGACAGCTAAGGGTTTGGCCTGGTAATGAAGGCTGCCTGTGGATTTGGATTGTGTTCTTGGTTTCTGGGTCCCGATTGTGAATTACCTCATGGAGAAGGTTTCTCAATCTTTCTATGTTTTCAACTTTTTCTTGGGAGTCTTGATTGGATTATAATAAACAGCACAACTAACTGGATATTTAACTCAAAATAAACAATTTTGAGTTAAAATACACAACCAGTAACAGAGTGGTCAATGCCTGGAATGTGCTACCTGCACATGTGCTGTTGTTACATCCTCACTCCCAAAACTTTAACCTTAAACTGTCTGACGTAGGCCTCACCCCATTCCTAAGGGGTCTGTAAGCGGTGTGTATAAGTGCACCAGCGTGCCCATCGTACTGTCTTATTTTTCCCATTTATTCATACTCATTCTTATGTATATACATATACCTATTTATACTTATATGTTTATATGTTATATTCATACTTATACTTGCTTTCTCATACATGCTTGACAAACTAAATAAAAAATAAAAATAAACCCAGGCTTGAGCCAAAACTCACCCTTTTCTGCCCCAGTGTGGACTGAGTTTGATCTTTGAATTCTTCTCAATATTGAAGTAGCTGATGAAGTTGTGTGAATGGGACCACAGGCTTCACCTGAGCCTTGCAGCCAGCTTTTGACAGCTAGAATTTGAAATACTCTTTTGTTATGTGATGAGAGTAACATATGTGAAACTTGAATTTTCTTGTCACTTTTCCCCCCACATTCATTGATCCAGATACCCGTGTGCTATTGTTTGGTGTCATCCTACAAAGCAGTAACATTAGGGTTTCTGCAAAAATGAGATGTGATCAGGTGTGCTCTCAGGAGAACAATGTAATTCTCTCTGCTTCTGCTGCAAAGATGATAGGAAATAGCTTGTCACTCAGTTTACATTGCCTCCTGGAATTTTGGAAGGTTTTCTATATCTCTTTGCCTGCATAAAGTGAAGCAAGCAAACAAAGACCTTGTTGAAGAAAAGATGCAATTGATGGTCACATTGTAAATATTTGCTATTTCCTTCTGTTGAAGCCAGAGTTAATGATCCTATTCAGTAGGCACAGAACTGCACAATAAATGAGATGGCTACTTTCATCATAGAGGTTTTGGATAAGATGGTTGGAATCCCTCTGCTCACGACTCACAAACTGCACTGAACTGCCATGAGAATGAGTTTTGAGCCAAAATAATAGAATTGTGGTCTACAAGCAAAAAAACAAAAGGTGTAATGAGATTTGTGTGCTCATGATCGTTTATGCAAAGGGCAAGAAGAGCTGCCTTAATTAGATTTTTAACAGTTGGGAGTAAGATAATTCATAATGGGAGAGTATTTTCATTTTTTGTTAGGTGGAATTGTGCATATACCCGGTAAAATAATGGCAAATGCTAATTCTTATGGAAAATTATCTAAGATATGATTTCACAAGGAGTCTAGCGGAAATAGAAAATGTCAAGGAGAAAAAAAAAGAGAAACATAGGTGTAATAGGAAATGAGTGAATAAAATAACCATCTATCAAATGGATGCAGAGCCTATAATCACATACATTGCTTGTTTTATTCCAGCTGGTAAATGGAAGAATCCTATCATTCTCCCAGTTTCTAATTTTCTAACGAACTGTAGTTATTTATTTTTTATCATTTCAGGATTAATAGAACAGTGTCATTGACTAGATTAGCTAATTACATTTTATTCCTACCTGGCTAACAATACTCTCTGCTTCAGTGGTGGGTTGCTGCCGGTTCAGACTGGTTTGCCTGAACTGGTGGTGGAAATTTGCCCTCGCTTGCTGAACCGGCAAAACGAGCCCTTCCGATGTGACACGAACCAGTAGGGAAGGTAAGACGAACCCACCCCTGCTTTGCTTGCACCATGTCATGTGCCAAATCTCCACCTGCAAGCAGACAGGCTTACATTTTTCTTCACATTTTCATCGTGGAAATATGGGCTGAAAATACAAAACATCCACACTTGTCATGTGGAAGAGAACCAATCCCCAAAATGGGTGGCTGCTGTTGCTGTATGTGACCAAAGTATACATTCTCTAAATATTATTTACTTTTCTAGGCTAGGGTATTTCATGATTATTTATTATTTATTTCCTTTTTTATTATTTGTTTCATGACTATCCACCCAATAAGCCCTGAGGGGCTTATTTACCTTGAGGGGGATTGGAAGAGAAATTTGCTTTCCCACCATGCATGTCCCAGCCTTTTCCTGAAAGTCTGAAGAGACCAGGAATTGAAAGCACCAAGGTCAAGTTACTGCATATTGGCCCAGCTCCATTTTATTGGGAATTAATATATTCTTAGCATTCTCTGCTACCTTTATAACTCTGGTTTCCTTGAAAATCTGTAGAGATTGATATGGAAGAAAATGAAGAAAAAATGCCGTCTGGCCACACCTTGTCTTATCACATCCTTTCTATGTGTCCTTCTCTGGAGTTTTCTTCAGACACCTGCTACAAGCTTGTAACCTGTTTTGCTCCTATGAATCCCACTATATTCAGCACAGAGCTTTTGTTGCTGTTTCTGGGGTCCTCTGGTTGCCACTTTCTCTAAAAGTTGTAAAAGAAACCCGAAAGCTTTTTAATATACTCCTTTCAATGCATCTTATAAACCAATAGAAAAGAGTTGTATAGAAAAAGGTATGTATACTCCTTGATGACAGGACTATATATTTTTCATGTTTCATTAAGGACTTTGCATATTTAATCAGAATATTGTACTGGAGAAATGTGCTAAAAATGATTCCAGAGGCAATGGATTGCTTTGGGATTAATGGCACAGTATAATTCACCAAGTGCATTTTTCTTGAGCATATTAATGAAACTGAAGTACATTACATTCTGCTTATGAATAGCAGTCCATGTCTCCTAGTGGAGAATTGCAGATTATTATTTTTTTGCTTTATAGCTATATATTCTGAGTTTTAATTTATTATGAGTACATAGCATTATAATTATATCAGCTTTACAGATACATTATTTCTTTCCTGCCTACTGCTTTTATATATTTCTCTTAGATACATGATTTATAATGTTGAATGGTATAAGTAGAGAGCTGGTTGAGAGCGTAAACTGAAAATATTTGCAGTTGTTCCAATCCAAATAAATATCACTAGGAAAATAATTTTTCTAACTCTGTGTTTATATTTCTGAGTTACCATTTTAATTTTTTTATTAATATAGATAAAAAGCAACATATTTAAAATCCATAAAAACTAAAATTAAACATGTTTATTTTTCAGAATGTACATCTTATCATTTAAATCTTTTATTATTAGATTAAGAAGATTATAGAGAACATGTCACGAAGAAATGGCGGAATAACTTTACTGCTTGGTGATCTCTTCAGTTTGCTAGACATTGTAAGCAGGCCTTAAATGCAACTGAGGATTCTGAGCTGATCTTACTGTATCATCATGGGTAGATATCTCCAGGGTGTCTTGCACAGCAAGGGTTGGAAAGAGGAACTTTCAAGCATTTTTTTCTTCCCAACACAGAATCACATGGAATAAAAAGTACCTTGTTTAGTTAATTGCTGGAGTTATTGGCTACCTGTTATGAGAAAATGCCAGATACTTAACAATGTCAAAAGGCCTTCCAGCTTTTCTTTTGGAATCTCACTAGAATCGACATTCCCTCCCCACAACTGCCATTTAATGATACGGGGAAAAAAATCCAACAGGCACATGGGTAATCTTGCACTTAATTAAGGAGTTTAAGAAATGTCCTGTCCTGTTTATGTTCTTTGTATTGTTTATTAGCTTCAAGGTATATTGGAATGAATGATACTAATATTATACATTTCATAAGTAGGAGAATCTTATTCCAGATTCCACTGAGAACTCTTATAACTATATTCTACTGTCACAATTGGGCAGCGATTCTGATTTTGAGTGAAAAATTAAAACAAACATAAAAAGTTAAAACACAAATCATAAAAAGTAGAGCAAAGAGGCCAATTTGATCTAAAATACTTTATGACTTAATCAAGCTGGAGAAGACGCGTAAGGTGTAATGTTTTTGAAATTCTTCATCAAATATGTGCAATTTCATTGCTTTCTGCAGGAGAAGACTACATTGTCCAATGTTTTCTCAGAACCAACAATTGGTTTCAGCAGTAACAACAAGACTACCATGTTTCCCTGAAAATACAACATGTCTTATATTTTTTGAACCCCAAAATAAGAGCTTGTAGAGGACTTCTCTCATAATAACTTCTCTTGGGATTCATTGGAAAACTGGGAGGGCAGAAGACTGCAGACTGGGAACCTATACAAGGAAAGTGTATTCACATGCATTTTCTTGGCATGGGTGTCTATGCCTATGGAAAGAGAACATCTTATGACAAATTTGCCATCATGTGCATGCTACACTTGTATACTTCAATCTATAATGATGGCAAATGTCAATTATAATGATGACATCCTTTTGGCATCTTTTGGTTTGCTGTAAAAAAAATCTTCACTCTTAATTATCACAATCTTCTATTCTGCTTCTGATAATTATACTATTGACTGTTTGAAAGTTTAAAGCAAATCCTCTTTCATTAAGGTGCATAAGAATTAGGAGGTTTTTTAAAAAGGCAGATAATATATTTGATCTTCTCTAATTTATTTGTTCTAAAACTTGCTGCCGTTACTTTGATTGAAAATCACACTACTTTGCCTTAAGGCAGATCTACATTTGTTGCTTCACCAATCACTTCATGAGAGCAGAAATGGATGATGTTGTCTTTTCCCCATTCCCAACTCATTGTAAATATATCTTGTGCTCATGAGTCCTCATTTTAATTCAAAACTGCCATTTTGTGTACCAGTAATTAAATCTTAAGCCCTCCAGTGTGATTGGTTTTCAGCATCTCATTCCCTTCTAGTAGTGACTCCAACTTCAACTGACATATCTCAACTCCCTCTCCCCATTTCCAGTGGATTCATTTTGGAATGGCAGGCTATATACTCTGATGATCATCAGTTGTTGATTTTTTAAATAATATTTTGATTGACCAAATAACGATTAAATAAATCAATGAACTGTCTTCAATCCTAACCTTCACATCTTTCTTTTATTTAAAAAAAACATTTAAATTGAAATGTGGGAACATTATTCTACAATTATTATTATATCAGCTACAATATCCAACCTGTAAATGACTATTTCAGCTTCAAATGCAATAATACACGAGTAACACAATAGATACAAACTCAAGGTAAACCACTCCAAATTTGATTGCAGAAAATATGACTTCAGCAACAGAGTGGTCAATGCCTGGAATACACTACCTGACTCTGTGGTTTCATCCCCAAATCCCCATAACTTTAACCTTAGACTGTCTACTGTAGATCTTACCCCATTTCTAAGAGGTCCATAAGGAGCGTGCATTAGCAGACCATCGTGCCTACCATCCCTGTCCTACTGTCCCCATTTATTCGTACCCTTTTCCTGTGTTCATATTCATGTTTATACTTATACCTGTTATCTCATACATGTTGACAAACTAAATAAATAAAATAAATAAAATAAATAAATTATTCTTTCATTTCTGAAACAACTTCCTTTTACAAAGTTTCCATAGACCTGTAGAAGGAGAAGGAGGAGCGAAAGAGCAACCTGTTCCCTATAGGTTTGATCAAAGGTGGAATGGTATCCATAGGAAAAAAAGAATCTGTGTTAGTGTTAGACATATGTGGAAAGGGGATTGAAGGCTATGCAAACCTTCTGGGAAATAAAAGGGACTAGACATGAACAAGTGAAGAAGAAGAAAACTTTATTGACCATACCAAATATATAAAAGTGATATAAAATGGAGATATATAGAAAGAAATCAAACTTCATAAAAAACCATCACTTCTACAGTTAACTCCAATCTGACCTACGTGATTTGTCCTTTTTGAGATGACTTTTGAAATGAAGAGTGCAGTCTTACTGGTGATAGGTAGGTGTGTTCCCTGCAATAAGTAAGATTATTTCTCCTAGCTGCTCAATTTTTATTTTAGTTTTTACATAAGGATCTAGGTAAGCATCCCTTTCTAGATGTACAACTTGCAACCAACAAGAATGTGTCCAATGTCTTCAATGACTTGTTCTCCACATATGCAGTCTTTCTTCAGTTCTTCAGTAACCTTCCATGTCATCCAGTTGTTTGAAGGTCATGAACAAGTGAGGAAAAAACTAGTCTGATTCAACAAGATAGATATTACATATTGGCATGTACTTCATAGTGTGTCTGAATCCTACTGCCCACACTTTCATCTCTGCAAAATCTACCCTCTCTGAGAACAAATTACACAAAGAAAACAAAAGCTTCACTGGAATGGGTATCAGATGCAGAATTGCCTTTTTTGGTGCTGGCATCAGGAATCCATTTCCTCTTGCAGCTGCTAGGCTGCTTTTATATTTACGAGCACTTGGTGAGCACTCTGACAGGTTTATTATTTGTTGGCTTTCTCCAGCATTGCACAATAAAAATTGTTTTAAAGAGTACTCTGAAGTCTAGATGGCTACCACTGTATCAAACCCAATCAATCTGCTAATGTATTTTGTTTCATTGATTGATAACGGTTGCCATGGTTTGGCATTTCAGGGAAGGAGAACAAGACTGGATGATTATTAATCCTTTCTGTCTTCCTTGAGCAGTAGTTTGCACTACTACCTGCATTTCTAGCTGTGGATTTTGATGCTCAGGACTGCTTTGACTCTAGCAGTGAATCTACCACATACATTTCACTCTGCAAAGATGTTTCATTATGTTGGTCCAGGAAACTCCTGCTGAGATGCAATGGGCTGACATACAAATAGGGATAACTGGGTTAATCTTGCTCCAGTTTATTTTAGAAATAGACACTGCTAATATTCCACATATTGGAAAACAAGGTCTCTTGTCTATTGCTATGAACTGGTCAGATTTCATCAAGGATTGGAACTGGGTCCTGATTTGATTTGCATTTTGTGCTAAGCTTTAAGTGGCTTATTATGACCCATATGATTTGCACCTTTCCTTCTAATACTGGAGTGATGCTCTTTTTTAACAATTTCTGCAGGCTTCCACAACATCCTGACTTGAAATCTCGCTTACAATCTGCAATCCTTGCAGTAGGCAAGACTAAAATGTGACATGTGTTCAGTGTTCTGATAGACCTAGAAGATTTTTTCCCCCTCACATACTGCAATGAATACAAGTAGTTCCCTTTTTGCCTGAAAATAAGACCTCCCTGGATAATAAGCCCAATCAGGCTTTTGAGCGCATGCGCTAAAATAAGCCATCTCCCGAAAATAAGCCCTCCCCAAAACACAACAGCAATCATGGGGTGACCATGGTCGCCACCTCCTGCACCTCAAAAATAATAAGACCTCCCCGAAAATAAGGCCAAGTGCATATTTTGGGAGTCAAAAGAAAATAAGACCCTGTCTTATTTTTGGGAAAACATGGTAGTAGTAGTAGTAAAAGGATTGAAGAAGAAGAATAAAACCTTATCTTCTTATTTCATTAAAAAAATAATTTTATTGAAGCAATTTTTAACAAAGTAAAACACCTAAAGAAAATGATAATAAAGACAAATAGTAAATAGTGTAAATAGAAAATATTAAAAAAATGTAAAATGGAAGAAAGAAAGAAAGCAATAAAGAGAAAGAAAAAGAAAGAAAAAAAGAAAGAAGCAGCTTCCAATCTTCTTGACAGTAGTTATAGATACCTTTATATTTTGTCCTCTCGCTCTAAAATTACAGCATAATTTCCTTCTTTCAATAAGCTATTCTTTCTTAACTTCAAACCACAAACCATAAGTCAGAAGTTCATTTTTCTTTTATTTCGGGAAAAAGTTCATAAAAAGTTTCAAGTCATCTTACTTCCCTTAAAGCTAATGTAAAGACAAACATTTGATTGAAGGCAAGATGGCTTACAATAGACAAAAATACCAATAACAGTAAAATAATAGATACATTACATTTGAATTAAAATGGAGACATGGAGAGGAAAGGATCAGGGTGCACATGGGGAGAATGTGGGGTTTTATCTAATCGATTAACTACCTCCAGAATGAAATGCTCCATTAGGGCCATTAGGCAGAACCATTTCTTCACACCCTTTCAGAAGACCAAAATGGTGCGTGCAAACCTTACTTAAGGGGGCATGATGTTCCAGAGAGCAGGAGCCATGGCAGAAAATACTCTTCTGGACCCCACCAGCTGGAATTTCTTGACTGATGAAGTGCATAGCATGCCACGTCTATCAGTGTGGTAGGACAGGCAAGCCACATCAGGTAAGATGGTTCCTCAGATACTTTTGCCCCTTGCCATGAAGTGATAACCAACATTTTGAATTGGACCTGGAAGCAACCTGGCATTTAATGCAGCTCATGTAACGTGGGCTACCCTAGGAGTCCCAAAAAACAGTCAGCCCAGCTGCATTCTGCACCAGCTGTAGCTTCCAGATACTCTTCCATGCACAGCAAGAGTTGCAAGTCCAGGAGAACCCCCTAAATTATGCATTGAATCTTTATGGGGCAGTGAAACCCCATGCAGAACTAAATAGGTTAAAATCCCAGATCCAAAAACTCCACACACCCAAACCCACTTGGTCCTATAGAGTACATGTCAAGGGAGGTCTACAAGTTCATTAGTACTTCCAAGCATCATACTGCAGAAGCATTCAGCCTTTCTTTTATTAATTGCTAATTAGAGTTTGCCTAATTAAAAACTCAATCAGGCTTTATAGAAGAACTAGATACCTTCAGTTCCTGCATAGAATAGCTGAGTATTTGGAAAGTCAGGAGCAATGAATTCCCATCGTCTTACATTGATTGTGAAATGGTCTAATGTTATTGTTGAATAGATATGTTGACAAGGAGGATAGGAGCCATATCTTTGGTTCTGGCCTCTGGGATATTTTTTATTTACAGATTTCAACCAATTTTAAACAATAGTCATGCTTTTTTTGCTACAAGGCTGCATTATCCAAAAGTGACTTTTAAATATCTTTCTGAAATGAAATTTTCCATCCCAGTCTGACAGCTAAACTGATATGAAACTGATGCTTTCTTTGTAACATTTATATATATTTTTGAATAAATATCTTTTTGGAGGAAATGTAGGTTACCAAGAAATTATTAAGTGCTGCCAATAGAGCCTTTAGCAAAATGCACAGACATAAAAACTGTTTGTAAATGCTGGTGACACTGACAGGTTTATCCAGTCTCTTACATCCTATTGATGCCCCCCAAAGCCTAGTTCATTTTTATTCATGGCTATGGGCTGCATCATAAATATAAAATAAGTGAGAGAAAATCAGTGTCTCTCAGATGGAGTCAAGGGCTTTCTATTCATGCCAGTATGCTTTTGTCTGAAAACTTGGCATGGATTTTATAACAGTGAGAAAACCCACTTTTTCTAGTTGGGGAGAAAGGTACTTGAGGATCAATATAATTAAAAGAACTTGGCAACATTCTTTGCATCAGAGCTTCTCATTAAGTTGTTTTATAAGCCTGATGTTGCTAACAAGACCATCAAGTGGCTTTCTGTCTTGGCAGAATATGCAAATGATGATGTAATAGTATAGCACTTTTATGCTCCAAGGCTGCCTCAGAGTTCCCCTGGGAGAGCAGGAAGGTTCAGAAGGCAACCTTCAATAATTAAAAGCACACATAAAGTATAGGCCACCTACTAGGCAAATGGTTAGTGGTTTCATAAAACAGCTCCATTTGTTTAAATGTGACTCTCTTTAGTCCTTTTCTACATTGGCAGATTAAATTGTTATCCACCCCTCCTTGTGGCAGCAGAAAAGTATGCACCCAACTTTTAATCAAGGTCATGGTCAGATTGTATTAAGCTAAGCAGAGCAGAGGTGGATTTCTAACGGTTTGGTCTGGTTATACCGAACTGTTAGTAACTTACCGGCACGGTTCGGTAAAACCATTAGTAACCTGGGCCTGCCACGCTCCCAAGTTGGTTCTTTCAGTGCCGCCATAGGTGCCACCATCTTGGATTTTGCTTCTGCACATGCACAAAAGCTTTTTAAAAGCACTACACATGCGCATGCGACATGAAGCACGCACGCACAGTGTGCAAAACGGGAGGCTGCAGCGTGCCCCTGAGCGAACTGGCAGTAAGAAAATTTAAAACCCACCTCTGAAGCAGATGGATTAACTTTCTAGCTTTGCTACGGTCCTTCACTTTTGAATGTCATCGTTGCCATGAAATCCCCCAAAACAATACAGGCTATGCATTAGATAGTGTTAGATGATGATTTTTAAAATAGGTGGCTTGATCTGACATCTGTCTAATGTTTTACTGCATGCACAACAAGGGAGGACAAATATGCTCCCCAATTCTTATGTTGCTTTGTAAGTTCAGCAATCACAAAATAAACAATAACCAAAAAGATATATTCTACTGCGTTTGAAAAGTGCAGATTTTTGAAAACTTGATATCTTTCTAGATATTTCCAAGGAGGGGGATGGGAAGAAAGGAAGGAAAATACTGGTTTCCAGTGCCTGTACAGGAAAGAACATGTATGAACTTCAATAGGTTCAGAGCTGATCGTATCTTATAAGTCCAAAAACTAGGTTGTCATCAGCATGGGGAATGAAGTGTGTCAGATATCTTGAAACAGTTTACTGTGGGATTAAGGATGCATATAAACCTGAAGTGAAAATGGGATGGGAGTTGTGGTCCTTCTGGTCCTGCTTCCTAGAATAATAGGACTGGATGGAAACTAGATCTTCTAGTCCAAACCCCTACCCAAGCAGAAGTCCTTATACATCCCAGACAAATGGTTGTCTATTTTTTTCTTGAGAACCTCCAGCAATGGAGCACCCACAACTCGGAAAGGCAAGCTGTTTCATTTATTCATTATTCTCTTTGTCAGGAAATTCTCCTTATTTCGATGTTGGATCTCCCTCTGATAAGCTTTTACTGTTTGCTTGATCTTTCGGCTACCGTTAATACCATTGGTCATTATATCTTCTGGACTCCACTCATGCGATTGGCAGCAAAGTTATTGGTGATTCTTCTTTTTCTCAAGAGATGGTTTAAGCTGACATTGATAATGTGAGGGAGCTCTGGTCTTAAGGCTCTGTGTTGTGAAGTTTACTCATCGGACTTTCTTATTTAACTTTTTTCAACCAGAAATCAGTGAGAGCTTGTAAGATATTTCCCTTATCGATAGATATCCTTCTATAGATATTCTTCATTGCATAATAAAGTAGAGCAGGAAACCAAATCTAAATCTGACATAGGCTGCAATTAAAATATTATTTAATGCATGTGGCTGGTATACTTTCCATACATATAATATTTCACATTTTCACAATATTAAAGCTCTGTGGGTGCTAAAAGTGTAACAACTAAGGATAAGGCCCCTGAGATTTATTGTGGTACCATATTTTCCTATATTACAAATAATATAACAATCATCAGAGGATTTCAATATGGATTGACCATTTAACATTTCAAAAGTCATTTTCAAAGTATATTGCAGTGGCTTTTAAGATTGAGTGCCATCATATAACATTTCCAAACATTGCTCTTAAATCAAGTGGAAGTCTAATTCAATCTGAATTATACAGGAACTTGCTATTAACAGAAATACCAAAATATCACAGAGAATCATACTTACGGATATTAAAAATACATTTTACCTTGGCTAGTTGTCTGATGGAGATTTCATACCTTGCAAAATATATTGTGTCTAAGAGCTACTTTATTCATTAGCTGTCATATTACAGTTGGCTTATGCTGACTTCTTTAAAATATGGAGTGAATTGTTTTGCAGCACAAAGAAACAGATCTAACAACAGGCAGTGTGCCAACACATTCAATTAAATACGAGGACCTGGCTACTACTGACACAATTACTGGCCCTCTTTTCTATTTGTCTAGCAGAGGCAGAGCTTCAATCCCATATGGCTCAACTGACTGACCAACATTTTTAATTGTCCAGAAAGCAGCACCATATGTATATATGTATAGATCTGCAGTTTTAAAATACTAATTAAGTAATAGGGATTAACAGAACAATGGATCCAACATTTCTGTTTACACTTTTGTTGATGTACTTACTGCTTTGTGTATCAGGCTGCCTATGCTAGAAAAGTATCCTAGACATAATGGAAATCACAACAGCAACCTGTTATCTCTCTATTTATTGAAAAGATTTGTATGGCTGGCCATATTATATAAAATAACTGTGTGCATGACTAACAATAAATACACAAATAACAAAATACAAAGAAAAAATCCTAAAAGAAACCCTCATACCATCAAGCACCGTAACAATCCCATTTATAAAACCAAAATGCTGTGTTCACCTTCTGTTCTGACCTAGTATCTAAGGGAAAAGCCAGATCATGTTCCTTTCTGGCCTTAAAGAAACTTACCCTTTTTGTAAATGAATGTGTAAAGAAAGACACAACTGCTTTAAGAAGCTCTGGTCTTGTATTCCTTGCATTTCAATGGACACTATCTGTAATCTGTAAGTACAGTCAGTTGCATGTGTGCTGCTCAATATATTCTGAACTTTGTGGAACCTTTAGTTTTGTGTCTTCCTAACTGCTTCATGGATTGAATGTGACCGTTTACAAAAAATGAAAAGGTGTATTGGGCTGAAAAGTATCCTTCATCAGGATTCCTGACTGCAGATCTCTGTAAGTATAGTACCTTTAACTGCCTAACAACACTTTTATTTTAACATTATTTTCCTCTTAAGAATTCAATTGGCTTTCAAATCATCCATTTTTTCCCATAGCACCAATTCTTGAGTGTGAAAGTAACTATTCTGTTCTGTAACTGTTGAAATCAAACCCTTCTGTTCTGGTCCACTCCCTAATGATTACACCATATTGGCACTCATAAACTCTTGGTATATTATTATACTGAAAGTATAAAAATCAAATCAGCAGCTAGTACAGTGACATTGGTGGATATAAATGGAAAATCTACATCCCAATTAGATTTAGTCATTCATTCAATTCATCCACATAGTTCAGGCCTCAGTCGCCCATGAGCAGCAAAACCTAAATAAAGCTTATATGAACAATTCAAGACAAATGTGAATTCAGAAATGGATAATCAGAACATCTAATTATTTCTTGGTTGTTTTTTCTTCTATTGCCAGTACGATTCTAGCATACTCTGCCAGATGACCATCAATAGTACTACGTACTATAATTAAGATAGTGAATACTGCATATGTCTTCATGGTAGTAGTACTGGTAGCTATTAACACAGCATGCATTTTCCTTCTAAATGGGATGCATTTTTAACAGAAAGAAGACAACTTGTATGTGTATATCCGTTTGTCTACTCTGCTTTGTAATCTTTGCTTGACTATTATGCTTTCAAAATTTTCTCTGAGAAAAGAATGAAAAGCAAATAAAAGGAAGTTAGCCACACATCTCTCTAACAGGTACTTTTCTTAAATGTTCTGCGGGTGTCTTGCAACATCAGAAGTCCATATCCTTGAAAATAGCATACTATAATGGTTTTGCCATTTGTCAAGCTGGAAAAAAAAATCCAAACTGGAGAAATTGATAATGGCTCCACCAGAAACTAATGTACATTAATAACAAGACAGAAAGAGAACCAAAAACAACAACAATAACTCCCCAACAACCTTAAATCTATGTTATGTGGAAAGGACAGTTAATAGCAGAGGACCTGATAGCTCAGCATGGAACTCTTGATATATCCTAACCTCTGACAGGCTCAATGGTTTGCAGTGGGAGTGGAGTACAGTCTCAGACTGAAAGGGTAAAAGTACTTGAAGTGGAACTGGCAAATAGGCCCAAAGGAATAACACTACAAATGAGAAAGAGTTACACTAATTTTCTTGGAAAATTGGCTTAAAAGAGGTCATGGTACCTCTAGCTTAGAAATACAAGGCCTACTTGGGGGGGGGGAAGCATTAGTCTGCCTCTTGCCAATTTTTGTTTCTTGTTCTTATTTTTTTTAGGAAAGTAAAAGATAAGTAAGCCACAGTGCTATCACTGGTTATCAAACTGCCTAACCTTTATGCTAGGTTGGGCTGGAGAGGTCAGATTGCAAGGTGCTAAAATGCTAATAGCTTCCTTTAAGCTCCTTTATGATAAGCTGTAAGATAAACTCTACATAAACCTGATTATGATTATTCTCTTGATAGGATCCGGACAAAAAAGTGCTTGTTAGCGAACACTTCTGGATGTTTGGGGAAATAAGAAATATATTTGATCAGTGAAAGAAGTCTTTGGGGGCTTAAAGCCAATGTCAAAGAAAATGAAGCCTTTTGTTAGCAACTCGTCCACTGACATCTTTGTCTTTTAAAAAAAAGATTAATACTAGTGTTCGGATCGTCTTTTCCATTCTGCTCAGTTTCCATGCCCATATAAACTATTCCTAATCATTTATACTCAGAAGTAGGAGTGTATAACTCAAGCCCACTTTAGTGCTTGCTGTATCACAACAGATTTTCACCCTGACATTTTTATACCTTTGACTTGAATTAAAGAAAAAATATTTGAATTTATTGGTTTATGGCAGACATGTACTTCCTTTTGAAAATATACACTATATAGTTACTTCCCCACATCTTTTACAGAAGATGTGCCATATCTGCTCACTAGAACATGCTTTCTGCAGAAGCAAATTCATTGTGAAAAAACCTGGAGAGACTATATGACACTTCTAATAAAGTAGCTCATTTTTGCAATTAATTATGGAAATTATGTCTATCCAGGATGCCAGACACAACTCTAACACCTCTTAATTTTTTGAGGCAATTTCCAATAAAAGCATAATGTGCTTTTTAAAAATTGAGACATTTCAGTAGCTTCAATCAAGACACTGTTTGGCTAACTCTTATCTACATAACTGAGATATGAAGATTCTTGGATTCTGATTTCAACATAATTTAGAATTATGATATTTATAATTTCATCAACATTGATTGCACACTTTCAGAAGGCTTTTGACTTACATTTATGAGCTACAACTTAGAAGTAAGAATTAAGCTCTTTATTAGATGAAACCATTAAGTACCCTGTATTTTTTGGAGTATAAGATGCACCTGAGCATAAGACACACCTTAGTTTTTGGGGAGGAAAATAGGGGGGGGAAATCTGCCTACCAGGACGCTATCTGGTTAGTGTCCTTAGTTTGGTTAGCTTCAGCACATTATTTTATCCCCTGGTTAGGGCTGGAAAAAAAGCTTCAAAAAAGCTACATTCGGGGTATAAGGCGCACCCAAATTATCGGCCTCTTTTAGGGGACAAACCTATACTCCCGAAAAATATGGTAACTCTTCCCAGGAACAATTACTGTAGCTTAATTATTCCAGAAGGAATTCTAGAAAGAAGAAACAGTATATTGTATTCTAGAAACAATTTCTTGTCTGTATTTTCAATACCACCATTGTCCTTCATTATTTAAATACCTACATAAAATGATTCCTGTAATTTAAAAAAAAAAAGGAAAATGTGGATTGCTTGGATTTATCCTAATAATTAAGTGGATTATTATCAGAGTCATAACACATCTCCATATAAATCCATATATGGGCCCATGACTACTTAGCTTTAAGGTTGAATAAAGGAAGTTTAGGAAATAATTAATTTGCCAAGGCTATATTAAATATGAACAGAGTGTTCCTGTCAATAATGCTCGCCATTATTACCATTATTTACATATGTATCTTCCCCACTTGGTATTTCTCAATTTTCAGTTTAAAAAATAAAGTTTGTTATGCTAAAAGAACTGTCACACTGTATCTTAATTCTAGATAAATCAAAACTATTAGATAAGAGAACTAACCAAAGTAAAACTCCTGCCATTCAATATATTTTCAGTTTCTGCCCTATAATAACAAAATAACAGAGTTGGAAGGGACAACCAAACAGCACCACTTCGATTGGAGAAACACAAAAATGTTGTGATTCTTTTTTTTACTACTGGTTCTGTGGCCGTGGTTTGGTGGGCATGGCATGCTTTGGTTTGGTGGGTGTGGCTTGGTGGGCATAGCAGGGGAAGGATATTGTAAAATCTCCATTTGTTCCCGATCAGCTGGGATTCGGGAGGCAGAGAATAAATGGGGCCGGGCCAGTTAGAGATGGTATTGACTGGTTCTCTGAACTACTCAAAATGTCCACTACCAGTTCTCCAGAACTGGTCAGAACCTGCTGAAACCCACCTCTGTGTGAGTTCATAAAAGCCTAGCACTCCACAAGCAATTCCATCAACAGATACATTGACCTACAACCAGTCTAAGAATCCAAATCAATCATACAGCCAACCAAAGACAGTAGAGACTCCTAACCAAGCCACACCGGTCACCCCATCAGCAATTCCCCTCCCAAAGATCCTCACCTGGTCCCCATCATAAGACCCATCACAAGACCCTCATTGATGACTCACACCTGACCCATCACAAGACCCTCACTTGACACACCCACATCCGAAGCCCTTATAAACAGAAGAAAACTGACACTGACATCCCATAGACTCTGCTGAAATTACCTAGTCTGGTAATGAAATGTTCCGAAACCAGTTCCCAAGCTTGAAGAATGAACCTTCACGCTCATCCTACACCTGAACTACAGATATTCGCCACTATTGCAAATAACAATATGTCCATTGGGTCACTTTCTTCCTTGCACTTTTTAAAATAATATATTCATGTATGAGTTGGCATTAATCACAGTAGTTCTTATTTTCAATGTCACAGCCATTATATTTCCAAATGGCTGAAATCCTGCTCCTCTAATGTAATGGTTATCACATGAGTGAACAGATGCTGACATGAGTAAGAGTTGACATTTTGTAAAATGAATGTCACCCAAGCAGAGCTGCTAGCTGCAACAAGCCTGTAAAAGTAGAAGCAGCAAAAAGTCTGCAGAGATTGTTCTGCCAATAAAATTATTAAGTTACCAGAAATACTTTGAAATGTGCTGGTACCTTTGAATATCACATTCTTGATAGTTTGGTTTGAAATAACATTTATTTAAACATTCTTAGATTTTTTTTTCTGACAAGTGTTCAACCTCCTGTGTTTGACAGATGCCAAAAATGGAACAAACAAACTTGTAGGTCTGGTTGAATTTGTCAGACTTCTAGACTAATATTTAATCCCCAAAACAATTTTGTCAGAGCTCTGATGACCAAAACAAGATTAAAATAGCAATGCAAGAATTCCAGCAAATGTTCTATTTTCAAAAGAAAAATCTCTACACAAGGAAATTGGGTCAGGAACACACCATTTCCCCCCCCCATGCTTTTTTTAAAAAATAAATGGAAAAACTATCTCTTTGGTTAATTAAAGGAGGATAAGACTTGATTATTTTGAAAGTAGCAACCAGACATCCTATCAATCTAAGAATCAGATCTCAATTAAAGAAATAAATTGCTTTAAACAGATGTACATTAAGTTGAATAGCTTTGACTGGATCTTGGAAAGTAGGTTTTGAAATACTGTAAAATTCTGAGTAATATCTATAACAGTGTCTGAATATTTTATTCTACTACCTTGCTAATGTGTAGATGATAAGATAGAAGTACCGAAATTCAATGGTAGAATTGCACATTATAAAAAACATTATAACAAATCAAGACACCAGCTTGCCATCTCAGTCCAAAGACCTAGCTAATTTAATATTTTGCATGGACAACTACCGTATATGCACCAAAAACTCACAAACAAGACAATAGGTTAATAGCTTTTTTATGTTGTTCCTTAGCAATGAGTTCTTAATTAAACTTTTATTTAAAAGTTTATAATAAACTTTTATTTAAAAGTTTAATTAATTTAAACTTTTAAAATATAAGCAAGATTATTTTTAATGATATTTCCTATGAACGTCACCATTAAATCTGGCCTTCATTATTATATTGGATATTATACAATGAATTCCATAATAGAATTATAGTATCCATTGTATAAATGTCTTTAATTGGATCTCAACTCCTTATATTTAGTTTTAGTCATCAAATTCATATTCTATTATTGTGAAAAAAGGAGAAAAATATTTATCCAAATTTTCATACCATTTCATATATCTTTATCATGTCTCCAGTGTTTTAATTTTAACTCCTAATTTATTCACATTGTCCTTATAGGCAGTTAAGACATTTTCTGTATTGCATTGTCTCTTATGAATACAGAATAATATTCAGTACGAGCTAAGGCAGAGAATGCCAGCCAATCTATGCATATTCTATTGGTCAATTAATAACTTTATTGCTTATCCAGTGATGCATGAATTAAAAACCTGTTGCACTCCCCCTTCACAAAAAAGTGAAGCAGACATGTTTCCAGTGCTGCCCACCGATCCAAGCATTTGTCCACATCTGTCTATTTGTCTTCAGCTTTGCCAAACTTTCTCCCCAGTAGGCTGTGATGGATCAATTGCAAGAAAATATGCATTGATACATCTCAGAAGCTTTTTGTTTCCATGATGTCAAATTAGTACTGGATAAGGGCTTGTATGAATGATAAAATGTAATTACTCCAAGAAATATTGAAAATTTTGCAAACCTTGGGGAAATACATGCTAGGAAAACTGTGTTCAGTAAATTGTATTCTGCCTCCCTGATTAGTCTGAATTAAATAGTGGTTCAGAGATTGGGGATGTTAAGATGAAAAGGGTATATAACAAGAAAAGAAACATCCATAAAGACTGTCTAAAGCAAGGAGAGTAAATGCAAATGTTTTGTTTCCTGGCTTGAAGGCACAGGCTAGGAAAAGGAAAAAGGAAAATAAGTCAAGGGATTCTGCAGAATGAAGGAAGCAGGAGACAAAGAGAGATAATAAATTCAACCAATAAAAGTTTAAGAGCTAAGTTGAAAATCAATAAACGAGTCAAGAAAGTTTTAACAGACACAAATAATCAGGAATGTGTAAGAACAGGAGCCGTGAAGTGAAACTGAAGTGTAGAGAAAGCTTTACTTAATATTTTCAAGGCTAAATTTTAAGGTTAAAACTGAAGTCAGACTAAAAGAAATTAAGTTTTTATTACTGGCTGTGCACCGCCCTGAGTCTTTCGAGAGAAGGGCGGTATACAAATTTAAT
>JANHFT010005073.1:87056-100700 GCA_032467955.1 Pseudoxenodon macrops
GTTTTTATTACTGGCTGTGCACCGCCCTGAGTCTTTCGAGAGAAGGGCGGTATACAAATTTAATAAATAAATAAATTTAATAAATAAATAAGATAAATTTATTTGGGTTAAAAAAATTATTTAGAAATGTGAAAGGACAAAGTTTAAAAGTGACTCAAATTGGAAATTATTGTGTTAGTAAGTGAGCAGTTAGGGTATTTTGTATATAGGTATGTTGTATAGCTGCCCCATCTTTCTATAATATAATCTTGATCCCTGCTTGCTTTTACTGTATAAAAGTGCAATACTCCACTTTTCATGGTAACAATTGACAAAAACCATCTATTGATCCATGAAACAACCAGTTATTTTATTCCATGGCTGTTAAGCTTGTTCAGGATCCTACGGTGTAAGGATTTTGTCAGAGCTTTGTGATTGCTAAAGACAAGATTAAATTGCTAAAGACAAGATTGAAACACTATCACACCCATCAATATATGGACCATGCCTGTATTGCAATCCACTGCTGGACAGTTCAGACCAAAAACCAAGAAAATTGAGACTATTCACCATGCATGACATTATCATAGCATTATCGATTGATCATACCTGCCTCATAGCAATAGAGTCACAGGTTTACTTGAAGTCAGACAAACTGTTGAAGAAGAAAACCATACAGTGGCTGATTATGTATCAGACAGCCAAGAATAAGCATTGATATAAGTTTAAAACTTGCTGAATGTACAGGAGAAAACATAGATATTGAAATAAAGTAATAAAACCACAAACTGAATGCTGGTAAGGAAAAGCATCATATGGTCAATTTCTACAAACGATCAAGGAGAAAATACCGGTAAATAAAAATAAAGCCTTTGACTGGTTTATAACTGGATTATTAAGAAAAGAAATTAAATGCTTCATTTTGACTGCTCAAGAGCAAAAGGCACAACTGAAAAAAAACACCATCAAATGATTCAAGTGCAGATTGTTCAGAAAAGCAGAAGAAAAAGTATTTCATATACTGATCTTGTAAAAGAAAATTGCCAAATTTCTTATAAACAATGACATAACACAGTTGCCAAAATGATTCATTGCAACATCTGTAAAAATTGTCATCTGTCAGTAATGAAAAATTGGTGGGATCATATAGTTGAAAAAATAGTAAAAAATGAGCAAGTTAAAATATTGTGGGATGTCCAAATACAAACTGTGAAAGACGTAGCTTATAACACACTAGATTTAATAGTAGTCGGGGGGGGGGAAGACAATGTGATTAAATAATTTGATAATACCAGTGAATAGTAGACGACAAAGAATTGGAGAAGAAAGTATCAATATCTGAAAACCAAAGTTGAAAGATTATGTCACATATCAGCCAGGGTGGTCCTAGTGGTTATTGGCACACTGAGTGCCAGACCAAAAACCATGGATAGCTCTTAGAAAATCTGTGCATTGACAGCATTTTCATCACTCAAAAACAAAAGGCCAGTCTGCTTGTATCTGCACGTATACAATACTGATACATGACAACTTCTATCTAGTGGTTTTCCAGGTTTATGTAGCCAAGAAGCAACCAGTACATAGAAATATGCTTTAATTTCATCCTTAAGTTGGAGGAAAGTAAGTTGGCATTAAAAGCACTTATCTCAAAGCCTACCTTTAATGCTTCTCTGCAATGGACCCATTCAATGCTATCACCTGCAAATACAATTGGTGTCCTAAAACAATTATGTTCTATTACAAATTATTGTGTTGGCAATTATTAACTGATTTGGTCAGGATAGTCAGAGAGCAAGCCAGTGTTGGGGAAGAGAAAGACAGTTTGAAAGAAAGTAAGTAAAATCAGTAGGGCTGGGTGTCTGGAAATTGTGGAAAACTATCTCAGTCCCTGGGAATGCTAGATTTTGCATTGCAAGATCCACAAAGCAAGGAATAATCAGTGATAATATGTAGAGACTGGAGGCTAGAAAAATGTGCCTGGAAAACTAATCAGTCTAGGATACTTTGGGTCAAGCTGTGGTATGGTAATCAATTTCATGCACTAGAACTTTTGACCAGAGAACTTAATCTTTGTTGTTTAAGGTCTATTTGGGGTAACCTTTCTCAACTAGCACTCCATAAGAGGTCACTAGGGGTGTTATGGGGGATTCTGATTAAATAAAGAATAAGCATAGTTGCTTTTAATTCTGCACATTCCACAATGCTATGGTAGGAATATCTACATGCCATGATTCAGTGGCCAGCCTGACACTTTGCTGTTCTTAATAAGTGGTATAAATCGTGGATTGTGTAAGTTAGAAGTTAATTGTATTGTGAAGTTTTTATATCTTTTGTCATTTTCATGCAGGGGTTCCCTGAGACTTTAAAATTATTTCAAGGGCTTTTGCAGAGTAAAAAGGTTGAGAAAGGCTACTTAAAGGCTTTTGAAGAGGGCAATGGGGTAAGCTCTCAAGAGAAAGATGGGAATTAAAGAAGCATAAAATCCACTCTGTCTGAAAGAAAGATTCCTATACATCTGAAAAATATTTTTTAAAGGCACAATTCTTATTTATCTTGAAAACATAGGAAATTGCACTTGGATGGGAGTAAGAGGAGAAAAAGTTGTAGTACAGATTTCTGTGTCAAAATAAACCTATGAACTGTTGTTATAGAGTGCAACCTGAGCCATTTTGTTCCAATTTTCATTTGAAATTTATTTTCATTTTTAAACTGGTTTTTTTTTTTACTATGTGGAAATAGATGAGCGATGAGGCCCATCATGAAGAGACTTTATTTTCCAATGACAATATTGAATTTGTATAAGACTTATGTTGTATTTTCTGCAAGGTTGATAGTCCCATGATCAGAATACAAGGAGGAGAAGGGGAAGGAGGAGAAGGTTGCACTGGTGAAATGTCCTGCCATTCTACTAGCCACAGCAAAATGGTCATGGAAATACAGTTCCTGGTAGATTGATGTGAGTGGGGTAACTCTGAGGGAACTATAAACTTTCTCTGGTCTCAACTGAGAATATGGAAATTCATGTATGCGAAGCCTTCTGCCAGCATAAGATGATAAACATTTGTTTCCTGCTGGAACATGTGGGCCCAACTTCAGCTTGCCTGATCAGTAGACTGATGAAGATATAGAAGATCTACACTGAAGCCAAGTTATCAGAAAAACAACTGGTGGGGCATCTGTATAATATGGTAACCAGGATGTACTGTATGCTTGAACTGTTAAAGTGTTGTTTAATATATTTGTGTATTCAGGGATTTGTTTCCTTCTTCTAGTTTCCCAAACACGTAGTAAAGTTTAATCTGTTATGTACTTAGTAAGCCTGAGGGAATGGCACTAGAAAGTCAAATTACACATTTCTTTCTCTTGCGATCAAAAATTATTGTGGCAGTCAGAAATCAATTTTTTCCTGTTTGTTTTTTCAACTCAGAGCTATGCGCTAGGAAATTTCTGTTTTTAGCAATTACTGCAATGAAGACAATGAAGACTAAAACTATAATTCATGAAAAATGTATAGGTAAAATATGTTTGAAAAATGTGCTTCTGAGGGACTAGTAAATATGTTTTAAAATCTTAGACAGTAATTTTTCAAAGGATGCTGGCAGATTTGTAGTGTTGTCTATTTGGACACTTCTTTTGAATTACATATGTGTCCATTTAGAGTTGCTGGTTGGGAAATACAAAATGTATTAATAGTGAGCAGCTGGTTTCCATTCAGGAAATATTTCCTTGGGTCTCTTTTATGAGTCAGACTTGATGTCATGATAGGCTAAAAGGAGCTTGTCATGTTCCTTGTTGGCATGTTTTGTAAATTACAAAGAGAAATCACTGGCCTGTGTCCTTTTATTAAATCTTTTTAGAGAAGTTAATTGAAGTGTTTTCTGCTAATTAGGAAGTCTACAGAGAAACAAAGCATTTAGGGAACTTATTAGCAAATGACAGCAGTTTTACACCTTGTCTCTTCATCTAGAGCCAATCACCCATTCATGCAGTGCCGAGTAGGGAAGGCATGAACAGACCCTGCAAATGAGGTAGTCTTCTGTTTCAATCACCCAGGTCAGCCCTAAACTTCTTATTGGGTTAAATATTTCTTGCATATTTTCAGATTGTACCTTCAGTTGCTTTTGGGTGAAGTGAAGGTACAATCTGAAAATATGCAAGGAATACACATTACACACCACAAAGAAAAAAAATTCCCATAGCCCAGGAGTGTCAAACTTCATTGAGGGCTGCATCAGGGTTGTGTTTCCCTCAGGGGACCAGGATGGGCATGACCAGCTTTATGTCACTGATGTGAAGTGCTCCTGTGGTGGCCTGAATGCTGAGCCAGCGAAAACGGGTTCCTGAGCTCTGTTTTCAGCTATGACAGCTTCCTGCAACCGTCTGCCAGGGTAAAAGGAAGCTTGGGAGGGCCACAGGCAGTCCTCCCGAGCTTCATTTTCGCTGGCAGAGGCACTCTGGGCCAGTCCTTTGCTGTTTGCAGGGTGACCCCATGGTCCAGACCTAAGTACCCCATGGGCTGGATCTGTCCCCTGGGCCTTGAATTTAGAGGCCCCTATCTAGAGGCCTGGAGCATGCTATAAAGTCAGCAGTGCTTTTTCATTATGCAAGGCATTTTCATTTACTAGGATGAGCAATAATGACGTTTACTCAATACAATACAGCAGTAATTGTATTTATAGATTTATTTGTATTCATTTAACTTTGTAAATTCCATTCAGCAAGCAGGGAAAAAGTGTTTTATTATTATTATTATTTGCAGATGGTTTTCAGAAAATACCTGCCTACAAAAAAAATATATGACTTTCTATTTACTATTAGCCTGTAAATAGAAATAAGATGCTTTTACAGGCTAAACAGAAGATGTTTTGATTTTTCAATAAACAATAAATATTGCTATGGAAGAAGAACCAGGAGAAGACAAGATATTAAATGAAAAAAAATCGTTTTGAATTCTAATTGTTCATGAGATTTTTTTCGTATGACAATCTATGGTTGTGAAGCTGGATTTGGAAGAACAGGATTATTAATGTACCCTCTATTTGATGGAGAAGACTTTTAAGGATAGACAGTCAGGAAAACAGATGAACTATAGAACACATTAAACAAGAATTCTTACTTAAAACCGTTATATCTGCATCATTTTTGAGATATGATGAAGAGACCCAGTTTCCCTGAGAGGTCCATAATGTGGGATTTAATTAGGACAAGAATGATCTAACATGGCAAATTGAAGGTAGATCATTCTGGAAATAATCCATCTATGTGGTCACTAAGATTCAAAACTGACTTGATGGCAATCAGTCAATCAACCTACTAACCAACTAGTCAATTGATCAATCAATGTTTCTTCCACTTATTCTTCAATATTATTCTTAATGGATTGAATGCAGAATAAAATATATATTTATTCATTTAAAAGATTTCAGTGGACACTCATCTTAAAATGTTGCTCAGCCCAGCCCACCTCACAGAGTTGTTGTTGTGAGGAATATAGGAGGAGGGAGTATTATGTATGTTTACTGCCCTGAGTTACCTGTATTTATGAAGTAACAAAAGTGGGATTAAAAACCAAATGAATGAATGAATGAATGAATGAATGAATGAAAGAAAGAAATACAACTCTAGGTGGTTCACAATAGGTGGTTTTTTATATTTGTATTATCCACACAAAAAGGTCTATTTTATTGTCATGATAACCTCACAAAAAGATATATCAGTTCACAGCTGATCCAAAACTGCCTTTTTATTAGACAGTAAAAAATTACACTCATAAAAACCTTTCATACTATCCAGGGATTATAAATGTTTAAAGACAAAAAAAAAATCTGGTAGGACAGTAACATAACATAAAATATTAAGAGTAAGTTCCAAAAACATATCTACTTTGTACTTCACATTCACAGGCATAGATCATAGATCTAGTCAAATCCTGAAGTGAATTTTACCATGAGTGGACATAGGAAGCTGCCAAGAAAATGTTAAAATGCTAAAAGTATAAAAGAGACATGTATCACATTCTACCTCATCCACAGAAGGGAGGAATCTCTTAGTATTGATTCCATATTACATCAAACAGCAACTACTGAAAAGAAGTCCATGCAAGTTGTATTGCACAGCTGGGAGCTTGCTATGAAATTTGAAGTGATGCTGTGTTTTTACTGAAATCTAGTTGAGAAAGAACTCATATCTAATATGAAATTGTCAGCTTCAGCTTGGCACTTCAGGAAGATTCAAAACAGAAATTTGAAACTTATTGTAGGGTTGGTTTATTTTAAAGTTTTTTAAAATTTCAATCAGAATTAAGTATGTACAACATTTCATGCCCAAGCATTTGCTTCAGTTCTTGGAGATAGTGGATAATTAAATAGATCATTATAATATCTCCCAAATGATCTCAGACTATGTGTAAAATCCAGGAGAACTAAGTTAGAAGAGAGAACAACCCAGAACAATATATTATTTGGGCCATCCTGATGCCTTTTATGGCATTATCAGTTAGATATCCTTATAGTGACTTCTTGATGAATTAAGAGTTAATTTAAAAAGTTAGAAAATAGGTGTGAGATCTGCCTTCACCGCTTGAAAGAAATTAGTGTATTCTAACATTGCCTAAGTATCAACTTGTGTAGAATAGAGAAATTATTTTGTACTATTGCAATATCATGAGTTCAGAGGAAAAATGGTGTCTCACAATTTGCATTCCATACTGCTGCAGTGCTGATTTAAGAAAAATATCCAACCCACATTTTGCTAGGATTATTAGCTAAATTTTATTCAAGCTGCACTATACATTTAAAGGAAGAATTAAAAAAAAATCTTCCTATTTGGGTTGACAAGGCTATCTAGTTTTGAATGATATAAAAATTCCAATGGGAAGAAAAATTGGTAAGTCAAGGTAAGATTTTTTACATTTAATTGTTTAGAAAGAGATTTACAGCTTGAATTAACATTCTATTTGATTTCTAAAACAAACTGTTGTTAATCAAAAAAATTCTGATTACTATTTTGAAAAGTACTTCTGAGACTTTGGGCATTTTACAGTTTTCCTTTTGTCTCTGTTTGGGTTGTCTATTCTGATTTATATCAGTGTTTTCTTTTTGCTGCTGCTGTTTACTGATTTATCTAATTTAATTGTTTCCTTCCCATATGTATTTCCCCACTGCATATTTCCCCTGTTTATTTTTATACTGACTGCTTTACGTGTAACTACCTCTGTGACTCCGATTCCTGTTAATTACAACTTTGTATGCAAGATTAATGAATAAAGTCAGTTTCTTTCCATTTAACAATTTATGAAAGCTAGTATTCTTTGACCATCTTCTGAGTTTTTAGTTATGATTTCAGTTTATCCTTATTATATTTCTTATTTATCACCTTGACAGGAAAAACTGAAACAGATAGTTAAGAATTTGACATAGGAGTATGCTTAATCTGCAGGTCACATGTGCTTCCTTTCCACAAGATAAGTGACATTTAGTTATAAAGATCCACATTTCGTGACTGCAATTTCAGGGGGACAGTGTTATTTGAGGAGGTTTTAATGGTGGGTATAGGAAAGGATGTTTCCCGTTATCCCTATCCCTATCCCTGTTATCCCTATCCCTATCCTTATCCCTGTCCCTGTCCCTGTCCCTGTCCCTGTCCCTATCCCTATCCAGAGGTGGGTTCTGAATCTTCTTACTGCTGGTTTGCTCGATTGCGCGTGCAAAGCTTGCAAGCAAGCGCACACGCAGCAGTCAAAAATTAGCTTCTGTGCATGTGCAAAAACAAAACCCAAGATGGCAGCGCCTATGGAGCCACTGATAGAACCTGCTCTGTGACATCATCGCGGAGTTACTACCTACTCTATAGAACTGGCTAGAACTGGTAGGAACCCACCTCTATCCCAGTCCCTGTCCCTGTCCCTGTCCCTATCCCTATCCCTATCCCTATCATCTTTGTCCTGATCTCCTAGCATCTATAGAACTGAACAAAAGGACTGGAAAAAATGAGTCCTTCTGCTTACCTGATATTAGCCAGCTAGGCAAATGATTGCCCTTGTGGCCAAAGGGGCAATGATGAGGTGGAAAGATGGACAGGTGGGAAAAGTTGAAGTGCTCCTGTGATTGCAAGTACTAGCTTCAAGGAGTACATTAAAACAAAGACTAAATGGATCAAGGTAACTTTCCACACTATATAAAAACAGGTGGGCTACTAGCAACAACATTTTGATCAGATGACTTGAGGCATTGAAAGAGTTATAATTTCAGGCACAGTATCATCATAATTTCAGTGCCATCACAATTTTAAAAGATTGCTGAATGAATAGTCAAGGACTACTGTACTTCTTTTCTTCTCTTTTGGACCATCCACTCTGGCCCAGGTCCAAACACTTTCTTTCAATTAGCTGCTGTACTCTGGCAGCTGCAGAGGTCCAAAACACACATCTCCTCCCAGACCTGTGTCAAGGTTGCTATTTTATTGAAACCTCTGGTGAACTGAAGCTGAGAGAAAGGCTCAAAAGGGATGCAAAGAAGACAGCACATATGCCTGCTATTTTGTTCAAGCAAACTGCTCTTCCATAGAGTCTGGAAAACCAGGTTCATTTGTGTTTATATGTCCTGTACCATGTGGCCTAACACAACAAAGCATCTCTCCAGCTCAAAGTATTCAGATCAACATTCTCTGACCTATTTCTCTTCCACAGGTATTGCTGGTACCACCTTAGCCAACAAACCAGGATAATCTGAACTTAACCTCCAGCAATGCCTATAACAATTGGATAAAAGTATAATGCAAAAGTGTCCTCTCCATCCTTAGTCCTTAGAGATGAAAAGACAGGTAGGAATGGATGCTAAAGTAGCTTGAGTAAAAATCAAGCAGACAGAGTAAGAAAATGGGGAAAGGTTTAGCTGACAATGTGTTGGTCTCATTAATTTTGGATGAGAGGATGAGTGGTAAATTCAAAAAAGATGGACAGAAGAAAGATTTAATGCCCAAAAGCTTACTTAGTTCCATCAAGACAGATTTTGCAAATTCTAGTAGATGCTTTTTCTTTGCAGACCGATTTTCTGATGCAACAACATGATTTCCTGGTTCTAAATTGCTTAATGACTGGCCAAACATCTCCATTTGAATTTCTTACGTACCATGAAATGAACGCTTTTGCCCTTTTATTCTAGTTGGGCAGCACTTTTGTTGTTTGGTACTCTATATGCAGTCCTTGTTCCTGTTTCCCACTGGCCCCTCTCACTCATTTGCAAAGAGATTTTGAAATCAGGCCAAGGATGGCATGTGTTTTAACAGCCTTGAGTTAACACTGGTTAAGTAGTTGGGTCTAGGAAGGGATCCTTCTTTGCCGTTGTCTCTACTGCTTGCAGAGGTAAGGAGAGCCCCCAATCTCTTAGCCTTTCCCAAAGAGGTCAAAACTTCTCTCTGCAGCCTTCCATGGGAGGCATGGGTGGGGGGAGGGCATGCAACCTATGGGCTGACTAGTTCTTTGAAAGTGCCCCCAGTTTATAACATCCCTTTTGATGTTTAATTGTCATTATTCTATCATTTAAATTTTTTATCCCTAATTTAATTTTTAATGTCAATGTTAATTTTTATATGTTGTTTTATTTGTTAGTTATATTATGTTGTACACTGCCCAGAGATCTTTTTGAGACACATGGGTAGTTTGGAAATATTACATATAAACAAACAAATACCCAAATCAATATATCACTGACTGTACATAATACAGCAAAATGGAAGGTATAGGAAAGCAGTAGGGCATCTTTGTACAGATTTTTACTATTGTGTTATTATAGGCAGCTGTACAAAAGATTGCAGTGTTTTGAGAAGCCCATTTTCAAAAGAAGTAGTGATAGTAATGTAACATTATTTTTCCGCTCAATGGTAGACAGACTGTCTGTCTGTACTCAGGATTCAACCTTTACTGAAGAATTCTCATATTCTGCCAGCATTTCAATTTGATAATTTGTACAGACTGAGTCGTAGTACACAAGATGAATTTGACAGGTAATATATTGATCTCATTTTAAAATCTGATGCAGAACAGCTGCTACAATGTTAACAGTTATATTTAAAGATGATTCTGTATGATGTGTCTGGATACATTTTTAAAAAGCATTTTGGAAGGTAAGCTAAATATGATTAATTGAGTGTTCCTTCTTCTTTTCATTCAACTTTATTTAGTTTTAAAGAGAAATAAAATACAAAATAACAAAAATGGAAAAAATGGGCAGAGAGGATCAAAAAAGGGGGAAACCTTAGACAGTGACAAGAAAAATAAACAGTAAGTAGAAGATGGATTTCAAACTTTCTTCACTATAGATAAAAATATATACTAGAATAACCTCTTACTCTAAATTAAAACAAAAGCACAAAAACATCATTAAAATGTATATATATATTTTATAATTGAGAATTTCTTCTGATTGAGCAAACACCTTATTAATTGTTTAGATCAATAGGGAAATTTTATATTTGATTTAGGGCTTTTTATTGGCTATAAAATATTATATGTGAGAGATTTGGGGAAATATTCAGATTATAGAAGAAAATATGAGAGTCTGTATCAGGTCTGAAAGGTCATCCTTTGACTTTCTTTAGAGAAACCTGCACCTATGCACGCCATCATAGAATCATAAAATTATGGTGCTGAAAGAATCCATAAGGATCATCTATCACCATATGGTAAACCTATGGCACAGGTGCCAGAAATGGCACACAGAGCCATCTCTCCAGGCATGGCATCCATTGCCCATTGCTCTTACGGGTTCCGGTGTGCACATACATGCGCACCAGAAACTGGAAGACCAGGTGACTGGCACACATGCACAAAATCGGAAGCTCAGCTTTCTGACACATGCATGTACGCCAGGGAGCTGCTCTTCTGGTTTCCGGTGTTTCCTTGCGCATGCACACACACGCTCCAGTTTCAGCACTTGGTGCCGAAAAGGTCGCCAACACTGATCTATCAGATCCTTAGAACAGCTGATGGTTAGAGGAGAAAAACATAGAGAGAGATAGAAGAGAATTTCATTTGATCTTCATCTTTCAGCAAACTGCCTTAACCTGTAAATTGAGATTAATCTGCAGATCAAATTGCAATTGTTCTTAGGACTTTACATAGGCTGAATTTTCAATTATGGACAGACTGCTGGATTTTTATAGTGCTATAAATAACTAGTTTATTTCCTCTGCCACTTCATTTATTCATTGGCATAGCATTCCACACATTTATTTGCATGAGTGTACAAGATTACACCTCATTGTATCTGAATAGGAAAGCAAGAATGCAGAGAACAGCTCTGGAGACCAGAAGATAGTAAGTTCTAGTCCTGTCTTAGACATGAAAGCTGGCTTTCTTTCACTACAACTCACCACACAGGGTTGTTGTTGTGGGAACAGAGAAGGAGAAAGGTATATTAGGTATTTTCACTGCCTTGAGGCAAAGTAATAAAGGCTGAATTAAAAAAAAACTGAAAAATAAATAAAATTAGCATCCATCATCAACAGGACTGGTGATAAGAAATAATTCAAAGCATTTTTATAGTGCTTCAAGAAAACACAAAAGCTTTGAAATCTGAATAGCTGTAAATTATAAACTACTGTTCTCTCTCTTTCATTGGCTATCAACTGGATATCAATGGTAACAGCTACCATTCCTGCAAAGCAATTAAGATTTAATTTGATGTCACTTTTGTCTGTCTCTGAGGACCATGACATAAGCTAAATTGGATGTTTTAATAATAAAAGATGAAGAAATTAAGTAGCAATGTCACTAAATATGGTATTGCTAGACATTTTTTTAGCCACAGAAGTGAATGATACAATCATATTTCTTTCATCTCAAAGTTTTGTAGAGGTGAATTGAGTTACCTCCAAAAGGCACAAGGTATAAAAATATTGAAGCAAAGTGAGACACCTACCTCACATGGCACACTTACCTCACTTCACAACATGGTGGAGAGCCTCAAAGATGAACAGTGATTGATCTGCACAGACCTGATAGACTCAGTTTTCAACTTACATTCATGGTTGGCTCCAGTGTTTCACATTTCTCATTCCTATTTTGTCTCAATCTGAATATTAGGAATATCAAGATGGAGATGGGTGCGAATTGGACAAATATTTTTATTGCATTGTCAGTACCATAACATGTTTTGTTACAAATGCAGCCCATCTACATCCAGGTCATTTGTCTCAAAGGTGCTTTTCAAAAGGCAACTGGACTATTTTTTCTTTGAGGAAGAAGAAGTTTCATTTTTCATCCAATAAGCTTCATCAATTCTGGCAGAATGGTGGGGACTATGGAGGGACATGACAGGATAGGGTTTGTTATTGAAAAGATCATATTTCTTTTCAGGAATCTGGTCTTAGCATTCTTCCTGAGAGCTCTTGAGGTCACTTGGAAGTTTATCCAATTTTTTTACTACAGGTTCTGTGGGTGTGGCTTGGTGGCCGTGGTAGGGGAAGGATATTGCAAAATCTCCATTTCCACCTCACTCTTGGGCCAGACAGAGGTGGTATTTGCCGGTTCTTCGGACTACTCAAAATTTCTGCTATTGGTTTTCCAGAACCTGTCAGAACCTGCTGGATTTCACCCCTGGTTTATCTGTTTCCTCTGTATCAGAGTCCAAATGGGTGTGGAATGGGTGTAGACAGGAGAGTTTTTATTTATTTAATTAGTTTGTCAAACATGTACGAGATAATAGATGTAAGTATAAAAATGGACATGAACACAGGAAATAAATACTAATAAATGGAGACAGTAGGACAGGGACAGTAGGCACCAAAGGGTTCCCCCCTTGGGGGGGGATGAAGTGGTTAATTACAACAGGCTAGGCCCTACATTCTCTTTTGTAAGATACATTCTTCTCCTGAGGGAGGCCGCTTGTCAGCGCTACACCTATATCCTGTTGGATCTTTGGCCTGCCATACTTTCTATTATTCTACTAAGCATTTTCTATTGTGGGAAAATGGGAGGGGGGATAGTATGGAGTTGGAAATATGTAGCCATAATAACACTCTTTCTAGAATGCCAAGGTCATCCTGTGTCTTTGCACCTGACTGGAACTAGTTGGGTGAACCTGCCAGCATGGCAATGAATGATTGGACCATGTGACGGACCTGTGGGTGTGAGGGCAAAATCTTGAACTTTTAACTGGGTGATGAAAACCTGGGAATCCTCAGATTTGGGTTTTCACAGATGTGCCAACATGTCTCCCTTAATAAATTAGAAGTTTGAGGAATGCTTTGCCTTGGAGTCTGATTTAGTTCTGTATGGTATTTGGAATGCTTGTGTGCTTATGCACGTCCTCTTACAGACCTGTTAGGATGGTCTGAGGTCCATGGTAGACAGTTTAAGGTTGAAGCTATGGGGGTTTGAGAATGTAACAATGGAGTCAGGTAGAGCATTCCAGGCATTGATCACTCTATTGCTGAAATTGTATTTTCTGCAATCGAGTTTGGAGCAGTTTACCTTGAGTTTGTATCTATTGTTTGCTTGTGTGTTATTTTGGTTGAAGCTGAAGTAGTCATTGACAGGTAGGACGTTGTAGTAAACAATTTTGTGCACTATGCTTAGGTCAGACCATAGGCAGCATAATTCAACGTTGTCCAAGCCCAAAATTTCAAGCATGGTGACATAAAGTATTCTATTGTGAGCAGAGGAGT
>JANHFT010005076.1:0-10966 GCA_032467955.1 Pseudoxenodon macrops
CGGGAACGGACTTCCGGTTTGCTTGTGGGGCTGTTTTTTACCCTCCGGAGGCTTCAGGGAAGCGTCCTGAAGGCTCCGGAGGGTAAAAAACTGCCCAACAGGAAAACCGGAAGTGACTCCGATTTGCCTGCTGGGCCGTTTTTTTACAGGGCAGCGCCTCGCGTGCCCTCAGAAATGGCTCCGCATGTCACCTGTGGCACACGTGCCATAGGTTCACCATCACAAATCTAAACTGTTCTTCAAAAATGAGCATTCCCATGCTTTTTGTTTTGTCTGGGCTTTTACCCTGCCAAGTTGCCTACTTCAATGTTGCGTGATTTGTTTTCATTTTTAAGCACATGAGCCACACCTGATGTCAGTAAGCTCTGTTTTACCTTATATCTGATTCCAAAGAACCCGTAAAATGCAAACACCCAGGAGATCCTGAACATGGTCGCTCGCATGGTGTCAGCTACACTGTTGGTAGCGAAATCAGGTTTTCATGTGAAAAGGGCTACCAGCTAAAAGGAGTGAGTCAAGTTACATGTTTGGAATCTGGGGAATGGAGCCATCTGATACCATTCTGCGAAGGTATTTTTTTGGAATACTTATTATGATTGCATAGATAGAAATCATAGCAGACCGGGGTGGGCAGTTCAGCATAAAATGTATAGGAATTGCTTATTCAGAAAAAAAAATGTAAACATGATACTTAAGAATTCATAGATTTCCTTCCGTAGGTGCCAGTATTGTAACTTAGATGTTGTTATTGATAGAGACTATATCCTGGCCATTTCGACAATGCTTATCTCCAGTGGCTGCTTAAGGACAAACAGTCCGAAATTATCTTGCAGCTGACTAGATTCTGCACAGCAGCACAGGGGTTTCGTCAGAAACACGTGTCAAACCCACCATAGCTATTTTATACAACAAATATGGCAAATCCTTTGCACTGTTCATTCCTTTTCCTTTTAATAATAAACTGACTATGGGCCTCACAGTTTATGGATTGTAATTTTAGTATAGATAGACCATGTATAATTGACAGACTGGATTTTATCATAGATTTTACTATTATTTATTATTTTATTTTAGACTTTTTAAAATTGTATATATATATATATATATTCTACTGTTTTTATTTGTTCTGGTCTCTGGTCTATAACTGTAATAAATTGAATTGAATTGTATTGATAGAGACTTCCAGTGTTATTTTCAGTTGTGATTATTTAGTTGCAGACGTATATCAGTAATTCACATTTAAGATGGCTGAGCTTCCCATACAGGAAAGGAAAATATTCATAAGTTGTTCAGTGAAGCGGTGGTGGAACACAAGCTTATCTGAAATTATGTAAAAACTATTGGATATTGGACATCTCTGTTGCATTCCAGAAATGGAGTAACAGTGAAAATCTTTCTGAATTTCTATCCAACCTTCATTCCTTTTTGTTCCAAATTTACTTTCTAATAATATAAGGTTTTTCTGCTCTCCACTTGCTTAATACTAATATTTAGTGTGATTTCCCTTTCCCTTTTGTGGGTGTAGTAATGTTATAGCAATATATTTTGCATAATCCAAATGATGTTTTTAATTTTTTTTCTTCAAGCTATTTCCTGTGGTATTCCACCCCACCCTAAAAACGGTGCAATCGATGGCTCCAGATTTACATTTAGTAGTAAAGTAATGTTCAGGTAGGATATCATTATATCTGGGACTTGTTATTTAGCAACAAATATGGAAAATATATAATAATCATTGGAAAAAAATTAATAGAATATATGTAATGCATTTAGTCTATATTGGAAATACTACAAAGTATTTATTTATTTATATCCCACTTTTATTATGTGTACAAATAACTCAAGGCAGTGAATATATCCACCACACCTCCCGCTCCTATTTTCTCCACAACAAAGCTGGGAGATGGATTTGACTGAAGTAATGAAAATACTGAAGTGCATATTGTAGAAGTTATTGGAAAAACTATCTGCTTCCATCTGTGAAATTATCAATTTGCATATTTTGTATTTTGGAAGAAGCTGGACATTGATACTTGCATTGGGGAAGGGTTTCTCGCGTACAAGGCAATAGCTACTTTGTAATAATAATGTATACGATGAAATTGTATTGCTGTCATTGACTATGAAATATTTTAAATGTTCTAAATGTTAACCTGCTTTGAAATGATATATGAATGGGCTTGGTTAGAGAAATGCAAATATTTAATAATTATAGTATCTTTTGTAAAATAGTTCAGTTTGGAAAGTAACTTTTGTCTGTTATTTATCTTTGACATAGTACAGTAATCCATATTTAACAATGGTAATTGGGACCAGCAACTCCATAGCTGTTACATGACCTTAAGGCAGGGCTGTCAAACTCGCAGCCTGCGGGACAGATGCGTCGCACGCTGGCCACACCCACTTTAGCGAAGGGAGGAAAAGTCACAAAAGACGCCGCTATGATGCCACAAGTTTGACACCCTGCCTTAAGGCATGATTTCACATGACTTACAACAGCAGTTACTGTGGTTAAATGAATCCTGCGTGAATTCTGTGTGATCATGGAGTCCTATGGTCCCATAATCACCCTTTGCCAGCTTCTCCATTGACTTTGCTTGTCAGAAGCTGGCAGTGAGGATTGCAAACTCTGATCATGTGACTGCTGCAACCATCATCAATATCAGCCAGTTGCCAAGCATCCAAATTACAGTCACTAATCATAAATCCCCTCAATCAGTGCCATTGTAACTTCAAATAGCCACTAAATGGGTGGTAACTAAACGAGGGACTATCCAGATTTCATGCAGTAATATCAACCTACAGTATATTACACAGAGAATTGAAATTAAACAGTTAATGCCATGTAAATATCACATGATACTCTTTTGATGCTTTATTTTGCTGTGGCAGGAATTACAGAAGAGATGGTAGCCTTTATACTTGCTCTTGTGCACTGATTGCTCTGTAGCTGGTCAGAAATCTGGAAAAGTGGAAAGAATGACAAACTGTATAAAAACATAACTGCTGGCTATAGAAGATTATGTTTTATACATAGTTAGAATGATAGTGTAGTGATTTGTGCTAATAAATGGCCACGGTGAAATCTAGCCGCTTTATATTTGAGAATTTGTGCTAATACATCAGGAGAAATACTGTGAAATAGACATGTACCAAAATATATTTATACCTATTTTATTTTTTGTCTACCTACAGATGTGAAGAAGGATACGTTTTAGTGGGTGAAGCAGAAGCAACATGTCTAGCGAATGGCAGATGGAATCATTCTTCCCCATTTTGTGAACTAGTACAATGTTCCCTCCCAAAAGAAATAAAGAATGGAAAATATATCACGAACGGTGTGATGTACCTTTCTAATGTATCTTACACGTGTGACATGGGGTACAGGTAATCAGAAAACCAGATTTATTTATTTATTTGGTATATACCATGTCCTTGTTAAAATTGCAGAAGAAAAACTTAACATGTATTCATGAGTTGAAAATATATGCAAAATGTTCCATATGGAACTTAAACTGCTTTTTATTATTTGGTGCCGTATATTACTGCACATTGAAAGGCAAATGAGTTTCAAAACACCGTTTCCTAATCATTTTTGAAGCATGCACATTCTGACTGACTCAACATGGTTATTCAAGATTTGTGCCCGAAAGGTTATTAATTATAATTCAGAAATGGTACACAGGTAGTCCGTGACCTACAACCACAATTGAGACCAACATTTCTGTTGCTAAGCAAGGCAGTTGTTAAGTGACTTGCCTCATTTTACAACCTTTCTTGCCACAGTTGCTAAGTGAAACACTGCAGTTGTTAAGTTAGTAATATGGTGGCTAAGTGAATCTGGTTCCCCCATTGTCTTTGCTTGTCAGAAGGTCACAAAAGGTGATCACATGACCCCAGGGCACTGCAACCAAGATGCCAAGCGTCCAAATTTTAATCACATGAGCGTTAGGGTGCTGCAATAGTTATAAATGTGAAAAATTGTCATAAGACACTTTTTTCAGCGTTGTAGCTTCAAACAGTCACTCAACCAATGGTTGTAAGTCAGAGGTAGGATTCACTTACCTTCCCTACCGGTTCGCAAATGTGAGCGTGCGCACACATCTGTGCATGGCCTTCTGCGCATACGCAGTTACATCTGGGCGGGTGGGCGGAGCTTCCCACAGTCACTGCTACCGGTTCGCATGATCCAGATAGAACGGGCTGAATACCACCACTGTTGTAAGTCGAGAACTACCTGTATGGACTGATTGTTAATCAAAGTTGAACAATTTCAACGAATTGTTAAATGAAAAAGAATATTTGTTGTCCTATTCGGACAGAAAGAGCTTTTTTCCTTCCTACTTTTTATCTTACCCACTATCTACTCTTATGTTTTTTATTTATTTGTTCTTTAGTCTACAAGGACCATCTGTACTTGTATGTGAAGCTTTAGGTAACTGGAGCACCTCGCCTCCAGATTGTGAAATCATTTCTTGTGGCCTTCCTCCAGTAATTAAAGATGCTGTTGTTACTGGAAACAACTTTACCTTTGGGAATACTGTCATTTATACGTGTAAGGAAGGGTACGTAAATCAGCATTGGATTCGAACTCTAGTAGTATCGTTTGATGAAATGTTATTAATAATATTGTGGCTTTTTTTTTCTAAATCCATATTTCTGTATTCACCTAGGGCAGATTTCGCAAAGTTTTTGCACTGCTGCAACTCCTTAAAACGATAAATAACTTTGTGTAATCCTCCATGAACCTATCTAATGATTTCATGAAGGTTAGGCTAGAACTATTATCACTTAATTTTAATAATTTATTTTAAATCTGAATATTGCAGATCTTTCAGATCAGCCAGATACTATGCTGGCTCAGTAAAAAGGTTTGCTCTGGGAAGGAGACAGAAAAATAAGAGAGAGGAAAATGTGTGTCTTTGGGTGTCAATACGTACATCAGAAACTTTTCCACTCCATAAAACATTATTAAGTTTGTGCCGCAGTCCATATTCAAAGGGCAAAATATAATGTACTGTACGTGTGGGGTATATGCAATATTTGTTGGTAATATCTTAAGACATTTACATCACATGAGAGCTTACTCAGTACCTGGATTTCAGGTTCATGAGAGATGCTACATGCATGACGTATCTCCTTTTATTTTGTTCCTTAAAGCCAGATCACTGTGCCAAACTGTATGTGTTGCCAAGGTAGTTTTCTAAGTAGTTGAGAAACTCAGGGGGAAATTGTCATTGTACATTCAAAAAGTAAAATTGCGTTACTGCAGACTTCTACCTTTGTTCCTATTCAAAAGAATACCCCAAACCTGGACTTCTGATTTGTTTTTTAAATGGACCATTAAAGCAAGGAAGTTATTTAATTAAAGCAAGAAAGAAAGCTTTTAGGAACTAACTTCTCCACTTGGAAGTTCTCCAGATGGAATCATTGAAATAATTTATCGAAAAGAAGGAACAAGTGCTTCAAATAGCATAGAAAATGGCTACTTGTTTCTATGTATTTCAGCTTCTAAAAGGGTGAGAAATTAGTTTTTTTTAAGAATGATTCATCAAATTTTATGCCTGCCATTTCTATTATGCTTAAAGGACAAAGAAAGAAACTCAGAAAGAAGCCTCCATAACTTCTCAGACTGTAAAAGACGGCAGGAGATTTGTACAATCCAACCTGCAAGATTCTGTTAATTATGGCCATACAATAAAGTAGAATTAGCTCATCTGGTCATGTTTCCTGTCTGGTATGTCTGAGAAGGCTGACAATTACATACAGTGCGGCCAAAGTTGTCTTCAGTTCTTTAAAAACAATTGAAAATGTTCTATGAAATTTATTGGAGTTTAAAGTGCTTAAATAAAGATCTTGCTAGCGCACTTAAAAAAAAAACCCACATTGGATTATTTACAATAAAAATGCATTCTCACATATTAGATGATTTGACAGTGACTTTGAAATGTGACTTTCCCCCTGTAGTCTTGTGAGTTAGAAGTTTATTTGTACAACGTAATAAAAGTTGTCTACTCAGCCCTTAGGAATCTATCCCTGCTATTTTTTCTAACCCATAGCTACACATTACTCGGCCCTGACACTGTGTCATGTTTGTCCAATGGCAAGTGGAACCTCAGTCAACAACAGTGTGTGGCAGTATCCTGTGATGAGCCGCCTCCCGTGGAACATGCTTCTCCAGAGAGTGGTCATCGATTATTTGGCGATATAGCGATCTACTATTGCTCTGATGGGTACAGTCTGGCTGGCAATTCCCAGTTACTCTGTAATGCCCAGGGCAAATGGATGCCCCCTGCAGACCAAGATATTCCTGAATGCATCGCTGACTTCTGCGAGAGACCGGAGTCTGTATCATACAGCATCTTGGAATCTTCAAACAAGGCCAAATTTTCAGCTGGGTCAGTTGTGAGCTTCAAGTGTACGGAAGGTTTCGTTTTAAACACTTCTGCTAAAATAGAATGTGTCCGAGGTGGTCAGTGGAACCCGTCTCCCTTGGCGATCCAGTGCATCCCCGTTCGTTGTGGAGAACCAGCAAGCATTGCAAATGGGTATTCAATTGGCACCAATTACAGTTTTGGGGCCATTGTGGCTTATAGCTGTATTAGAGGCTACTATATTAAAGGAGAGAAGAAGAGAACGTGTGAAGCAACAGGAACTTGGAGTGGTATTGTGCCAACGTGTCATCCAGTGTCCTGTGGTGAGCCACTAAAACTTGCAAATGGAATGATTAAGGTATTGGTACAGTCTTGAACATAAGCAAAATAATGTTTTGTGCATTAGGTGCAGTCAACACTGCCTGAAAGCTTATTATAGATCCTAAGATCCTGAAGCCTTACTAAAAGTGAGCTAATTTTTGTAATTATGGGAATGTATTCATGTTAGGCAAAAATCAGAAATGTGCTGCTGTATGATAGCTGCAATATTTACAGCACTGATACTTCCAAATCTGGGAAATGTTTCTGTAGGTAAGCAGGAATATTTGCAGTAGTGCCAGAAATATTTGATTGTTCAGCATAAGCACTGAGGGGTAACTAAATCTGTGTACACAGGCACATACATATACATTTTAAATATAGATACATATTTCATGTCTGTCAAAGCTTTGTAAACTTAACATTTCATAAATTGGGTTTAACAAGCCTACATTCTGCCATTTTTAAAAAAAGTGAGGGATAAGTTAGCTATTGTTCCGTAAAATCAGATTGTTAAGATTTTGATGGTATATCACTTTATCAGCTATAACCTTTATTTCATCCATTTTACAGAATATGACAGGACGTTCCTTTGGAAGTGAAGTGACATACCAATGCAATGAAGGTTACCAGTTGATCGGAAGTTCAAGGTTAATTTGCCAGTCAAATCGTCAATGGTATAGTGAAGCCCAACCTTCTTGTGTGATCCTCAATTGTGGAGAACCACCTGCCTTCCAGCATGGATTCAGCAAGGGGAAAAAATTTGAAGTGGGAGCCAAAGTCAGTTTTTTCTGTGTTGAAGGCTATGAATTGATTGGAGATGTTTCTTGGACCTGTCAGAAATCAGGAATGTGGAACAAAAAACAAAGCCCTCAATGCATCCCAACTAAGTGTCCAGAGCCACCGTTAACTGAGAATCAACTTGTCTTAAAGGAGATGGCTGATCAAGTAGGGATAGTGCAGTTGTCATGCAGAGAAGGCCTTATTTTGTATGGTGCTTCCATCCTGAGATGTTTGTCATCTCAACAGTGGAATGACTCTTTTCCTGTCTGCAAAATAGTACTCTGTCGTAGACCTCCTTATATTCCTTTTGGGGACCCTGTGGTGTCTTCTCTGCATTTTGGTAGCACAGTGAGCTACACATGTATGGATGGATTTTTACTGAAGGGAACATCTACCATTATTTGCCAAGCAGATGGTACATGGAGTTCTCCGCTTCCAGAATGCATTCCTGTGGAATGCCCGCAGCCAGAGGAAATTCAGAACGGCATTGTAGATGTGCAAGGCCTCACCTATCTCAGCACGGCACTGTATAGTTGTAAACCAGGTTTTGAATTAATGGGAAACACAACAATTCTTTGTGGAGAAGATGGACGTTGGCTGGGAGGACAGCCTTCTTGCAAGCCCATTGAATGCTCCAAACCCAGGGAGATTAAGAATGGTCGGTATTCATATGTTGATCTACACTACACACACACAGTTACCTATTCGTGTGACAGAGGATTCCGGCTTGAGGGACAGAGAGTCCTAACCTGCCTGGAAACAAGGGAGTGGGATACAAAGTCTCCATCGTGTAGAGCAATTAATTGCGATCCTCCTCAGCCTATTGAGAATGGGTTTGTAGAAGGTGCAGATTATAGCTATGGTGCCATGGTTATATACAGCTGTATTCCAGGATTCCAGCTTTCTGGTCTTGCTATGCAGATCTGTGAGGAATCAGGATGGTCCAGTGTTAGTCCAGTTTGTCTACCAACAGACTGTGGCCTTCCTCCCCATATAGACTTTGGGGGATATGTAACCATCAGCAGTGAAGAAAAACATTTCGGCCAAGAAGATGTATTTGAAGAGAGCTTCCTTAAGGCTGGCCAATCTCATTTATCTCCAAAAGAAATACAACATTCCTCAAAAGCCATTAATAGTTTGCCACTCTCCAGCTATTTATATGGGACTACAGTATTGTATAGTTGCTATTCAGGCTATGAACTCTTGGGAAATTCCGTGCTAGCTTGCCAAGAAGATGGAATGTGGAATGGTAGTGCTCCTGCCTGTGTTTCCATTCAATGTGAATTACCGGTATTCCCAGAAAATGGCTTTGTACATTTTACAGAGAACACTGTTGGTAGTACAGTGAAATATACCTGTAACCCAGGATACAAGCTGACTGGATCAGATACAAGACACTGTATGTCTGGTAGGCAGTGGAGTGATTCAGCACCAACCTGCAAAATAATATCATGTGCAGTGCCTAGCAAACCCATGAATGGCATAGTAAAAGGAGAATCTTACACCTATGGTAGTGTGGTCCAATATGATTGTGATCATGGGTTTCAGCTAAATGGTTTACATAAGAGAACCTGCCAGTCTGATCAAAAATGGGATGGAAATGAGCCACTGTGCATTCCCATTTCCTGTGGACAAGCTCCCTATTTAGAGAACGGTGACGTGAGCGGAGAGGAATATACTTTCCAAAACCCTATTGAGTACAGCTGCAAAGAAGGTTTCCTATTGGAAGGGGATCGGAAGAGAATTTGCCTTGCAGATGGATACTGGAGTGGGAACACTCCGGTGTGTAGGCCAGTCCAGTGTTCTGAACCAGTGAAACTTGTTCATGGCCAGATAATTGGATTAGAATTTGGCATTGGAAAGAGAATTAAGTTTTTCTGTGATGAAGGGTATATATTGCGTGGTACGCACTCTCGTACTTGCCAGGCTAATGGAACATGGGATAAAGAATCTCCATTCTGTGAACCTGTCAACTGTGGGCCACCTGAGGATATCTCTCATGGTTTCCTGAATGGCTCTGTCTTTAGTTTTGGGGCATACGTAGAGTATGTTTGCTTCCCTGGTTATGAGTTGCAAGGTAACCCAGTGAGGCAATGTCAGTCAAGTGGTTTATGGAGTGGAAGACCTTCTTCTTGCCTGCTTTGTGAGTGCCCTATACCCACCATTCAGAATGGGATAGTTATAGGTAGCCATTTTGGCTGTGACAAGAAGATAGAATTTCAATGCCTAGAAGGTTTCAAACTGCTAGGACCTTCAGAAATCACATGTGAAGCTATTGGCAGATGGAGTTCTGGCTTTCCACATTGTGGGCTGATTTCCTGTGGCCCTCCACCCGTGATTCCCTATGCGTTTATCAACGGAGGCAGTTCGGTGGATCAAAACACCATAATTTATAATTGTGAGATGGGTTATGTGATGCAAGGAAGCTCAGAATTGACTTGTACAGAAAGAGGAGTCTGGAGTAAGCCATACCCAAATTGCACATCACTAACCTGTGGACCACCACCTACTGTGCTTCATGCAGTTGCTCTAGGAGAATCTCAAGATTATGGAAGTAAAGTTCAATACAGGTAAGAAGAGTTGATGGTTTCACATTGGGAGGGAGGGAAGGAAGGAAGGCTGGCTAAGAGTTTCACAGAGATCTAAAGGTCTCTAATATAATTTATGAAATAATTTCTGAATTACACTGCCAGGAGTTCCCCACCATTAATCAGGAATTATACATCCAAGTAGATTATCCTTAATTGCATTGCAGTAATTAGCTTTTGAATCAATAAGATGCAATTGTGCAGAGCACTATCTGAAGCAGAAGGAAGGGACAGCCAGGAAGCATTGCAATACTCAGTCCAGCTAAAAGATTAAAGTTCTTATGAATGATGTAGTTAATGGGTTACCATTTATCAGTCATATTAATTGTCAGGAACTTTTTTTTTTTGGTGACCATTACTAAGCTTATTCCAAACAAACATTTGCAAGAGTAGATCCCTGAAATTCTTTTTTATTGTTTTTTTGAACTGAAATTGCCAGTTGATGCATCTCAGGGCAGATAACTAAAGGGGAGGAATGATTAATGTGGAATGTACAACAATTCAGATCGGTGACAAAAGTTTACCTTGTTTCAGATGTCTGGAAGGTTATATGATAGAGACAGAAGTGGATATATGCACCTGTCAGGAAAATGGGCACTGGTTCCCTAACACTATTTCCTGTTGCCCCAGAACATGTCCCATGCCACCAAATATAACCAATGTTATTATTTCTGGTACTGAATTTACTGTGAATAAAAGCGTTAGCTTATCGTGTCCAGAAGGCTTCCTTTTGATGGGTACCAGCACCTCCACTTGCCAGGTACATTTTTTCCCCCTCCAATCTGTTTTGTTTTGGTTATGAAAAGCCCCGTCTTATAGCCATATATCAATAGTGAGAATCTACTAGTAGTGTTGTGTTTATTATAAAGAACAATACCAAATTGTTTTCAAAATTACCGTATT
>JANHFT010005076.1:17029-36949 GCA_032467955.1 Pseudoxenodon macrops
CGGAGTTTACCAGCCAATGTAATTGTCTGCCTACAAGCCAGGGGAATCCCATAAAAGAGGGCTGCCCTGGCCCAGTAGGCAGTCCGGCCCAGTAGGCAGTCCGGATTAACTTGAACTATTGCCAATAAACCGAGAGCTGACTGTCACTCGACTCATGTCTTTACTCCTGCGCGATCTAACAAATAGCACAGTGGCCAACAGATTAGAAAAATCACTGTTCATTCCAATACCATAAAAGGAAGACTTAACAGATTGTGCAAACTATTACACAATATCCTTAACTTCACATACTAGACTGACTCTAGGTTGGCAAAGAGGTGCAGCAAGACTGAATTCCTTCCCCTTATTGATTACTGATGAACAGATATATAAATAAAGGGAAGCTTACTTGAAATATGAATGTTTTTTTCAAAATTGGAGGAAGAAACATCAATAACCTATGCTGTGTTGACATTATCCCGATAGCCAAAAATGAAAAGGATCTCTAGTAATCAAAGTCAAGAAGTACAATGCAGAGATGAGAATAAAATTAAATATGAAAATAAATAAAAATTAAAGAGACCAGATTGATGACAGCAGTAAAGGAGTCATGTTTAAAATCAACTATGAAGATTTTGAAGTGGTGGATCTTCAACAGTAATGGAACAAGCAGCCAAGAAATACACCACTGACTAGCACTTGGAAGCCATGAAGATGGTTGGTTGGTTGGTTGGTTGGTTGGTTGGTTGGTTGGTTTTGTCAAGCATATATAAGATTACAGAAAAAGTATAAACATGATTGTGACAACACGAAATGTATAAATATGGGTATGAATACATGAGATTGTTATGAATACATGGGGACATTAGGACAAGGAGAGTAGGCACATTGGTGCTCTTCTGCACATCCCTTACTGACCTCTTAGGAATGGGGTGAGGTCAACAGTAGATACTCTAAGGCGGGGGTTGGCAACCTGCGGCTCTGAAGCCGCATGTGGTTCTTTGGGCCCTCTGCTGTGGCTCCCTGTCCCATCTGGCTGGCCCCACCCCTCACCCTCCCCTCCCCTGGCCTGAGAAGATAAGGGCGAGAGCAGGAATGGAGAAGCAGCAGTGCTGGTTGAGGAATGATCGCCACTCCCGGCAGAAGCTTCCCTTCCTCCCCCTCTCATGACTCCTTGACTAGCTGTGGTGTGGCCCGGAAGGTGCACATGTGTGGGGAGATCCTCCTCAAGCAAGTACCAAAGCTCAGCAAAGGCGTGCACAAGGCAGCCGCCTGGTCGCTTAAGGAAGGTCTTTGGACACGGCTTCTCTCCTGCTCTAAAGATCTGACCATCACTTTGCCGTGTCCCCCCCGCAGCTCTTCAGCTGAGCAGGGAAGACATATGCTCCACCCCTTATGCGCAATTGTAGCACGAAGGCACGAAGGCAGGTACAGGGCCACTTTGCTCCTGCATTAAGGCTTCAGCGATCCTCCTTCTCCTTCTCATCTCATGCGGTGGAGGGGGGCGGAAGCCTTAGTACAGGAGCGAAGCAGCCCTGTACCTGACTTTGCACCACACTTGTGCGTAAGGCAGCCTTCACTTCCTGCCACTTCAAGATGGAGCTTATGCCCTCCCCATTCGGCTGAAGAGCTGCGCGGGGTGGGGGAACACAATAAGGCAATGGTTGGATCTTTAGGACAGGAGAGAATCTGTGTCTTTTCACCTCCAGTTAACACCCTCAAGTGAGCGGCCGCCTGCCCTGGGGTGCCTTTGGTGCATTTTGGCGTCTCCCTGTGTGTGCGCACCCTCCTGGCCCTACCACAGCTAGCCAGGGGGTTGCCCAAAGGAAACCTCCGCCATGGCTGACAATCATTCCTGAGCAGAGAGAGCAAGAAGGGGAGAGAGTGGGAGAAAGAGAGCAATGAGAGAGGGAGGGAGAAAGATAGAGATGAGAGAGGGGGAGGAAGGGAGAGAGGGAGAAAGAGATGGGGAGAGGGAGGGAGAAAGAGATGGAGAGAGAGAAAGAGAGATATATACCTGTTTCCCATAGAAAAGAAAACATAGTGAACCACAAAACCTGGATAAGCGTGGCTAGGAGTGTCATATGACTCGGTAGAAGTGAGTGACATCGAGTTGGCCACGCCCACCCAGGTTTTGTAGCTCCTGGTGTTTTGCTTTCTCTGGGAATCGGGTCCAAATGTCTCTTTGATGGTTTAAGGTTGCAGACCCCTGGGCTAGTACTACCTGCAAGGTAATGGCTGCATCGGCAGTGATGACTATGACTGGAGTGAAGAGACAGTACTGTTTCCTGCCCCACTCCCACCAAGCAGAATAATAAAACAGTAAAAGGTACATCCATGTGCAATCCCTTGTTAGGGGAAGCAGCAGAAAACCTTTAATTCACACCTCCTAAAAATTAACAGCAGAATTCCAGATAGGATTTATCTCGAGGTTTTTCCTTCACCTTTTTCTTCTAAAAACCGTATTCCCCTTCAAGCCACTTTCTCTAGAAACATAAAAAGGGCCATCCATGATTTCCCATATTTTCCATCACCTGATAAAAAGCAGCAGAAGGACTCTTCAATAGAAAAACAATAAAGAGGCCAAATGGCTAGTTTCCTGTCTGGTAATATCTGGTGGAAGTTTACAGTCTTTTTTTTTGTTCTGATAAGGAAAGGCAGGGAGAAAATTGTGTACCGTGAATAATGAGTAAATTTCCCAGAACCAAGGAAAGGAATGGAAATTTGTAAGTAAATAAGGACAGTTCGGTAATCCGTTAAAATCTTTTTCCCTTTTTCTTTGCTTTAAGCAGCAAATCCGTGCCCTGTACCTATTATAATCCCAGAAAATGCCATCCTCTCAGAAACAACTTTTTATGTTGGGCAAGAGGTATTTATCAAATGCAGAGAAGGCTATCGGCTTCAGGGACAATCTGTGATTATCTGTAATCCTGACGAGGTCTGGACTCCAACCGGAGCTAAATGTGAGAGTAAGTAGTTAATGAAAAATGGCTTTCATTTTGCTTTTTTGTTTAAAATAGTTTTTTGGGTCATCTGACTCTTCAGGAAAGCTACAAAACCAAACCAAGAAATAAGAGATTTTGTAAGTGGACACATACTCATTTAGACATACCATGTTTCCCCGAAAATAAGACAGGGACTTATTTTCTTTTGACCCCTGAAATAAGAGCTTGGCCTTATTTTTGGGGAGGTCTTATTATTTTTGAGCTGCAGGAGGTGGCGAGTGTGGTCACCTCATGGCTGCTGCTGTGTTTTGGGGAGGGCTTATTTTTGGGGGATGGCTTATTTTAGCGAATGCCCTCAAAAGCTTGATTGGGCTTATTATCTGGGGAGGTCTTATTTTCAGGGAAACAGGGTACATACTTTCATACATGAAAAGGTACTGAATTGCTAAATAAATTCAAGAAAAGGCTGAGCAGCCATCAGTTGGAGATGCCTTAAAATGGACAGCCTTTTGGCTGACAGGAAAAAATCCCTGAGGACAAGACAACCATCCTTCAGATAAAATGTTCAGACAGATCAGATGGGATTGCTGCTGCTATAATCTTTCCTCACAAATTCTTGGCACGAAACAATTTAAAGTTTAAATTTAAAACAATACAGCAGTTCCTCCTTTTCACCCCCGATTGTAGGTTTCTTTATCTACACTCGCTTTCTTGGAGGTGAATGGTATATATTTAAGGAGATAATAAAATCTTCCCTTGCTCCAATATACCAGCTGATATTACAGAAGATTACAGATAGCCATGCTCACATATCTAGATGTTGGAGTCTTATCTGCAGCTATCTGGAAGACAGAGAGACTGCCACAGTTCAGTTTTGCAGTTATTTGTTGTCTGTGATGTCTTATGCACTATGTCGGGTTGTAAACCATTACAAATTCTTTGTTGCCATTTCTATTAAGGGATCTCTTGTGGGCCACCTGCTCATGTAGAACATGCTTTGGTACGTGGAACATTTTATCAATATGGAGATATGGTGACCTACTCGTGCTACAGTGGATACATGCTAGAGGGCTCCCTTCGAAGTGTCTGCTTAGAGAACGGAAGTTGGGCAGGAACACCAGCTTGCAAAGGTAAATTAGCAGTTTCAATAACAACTATGCAAAGGCAGTGTTGCATACAAGAGCTATGGGGCTAATGGTATTCTTCAAAGACCATTTTCCAGAAATTTGCCAACATTGGCATTCAGTGTGAAAGAAACAACACATAGCACTATGCATAGTTTTGATGTCCTGAACCATAATGAACCATCTGCCAGGAAATAACTTATTTTGAACTTGTGTTTGTGTGTGTATTCTTTCAAAACATATCTATATTATTGTACGCCATTATTATTATTAAATAGTTATTCTTGGGCAAATCCAAAGTCTAATAAACCTACTACAATTAACGAAAAACTAGATGAGAGAGAGAGAGATGATAAGAAAGAAAGAGAACGATGGAGGGAAAAGGAAGGAAGGAGAAAAAAGAAAGAAAAAGAAAAAAGCAGGCAGGCGAGCAGGCAGACAGATTAAATGTGAGCTCTGGATTAAAACTCTATTTACCAACATCTCGTTAAACACAACCCCCAATTTGATGTGACACTGTTGTGGTAGTATATTGCTCTACTTCTGCTTTCTATAATTAGTAGGGAGTAACAACATACAGCAAGATGTTGTTGCAATCTTCAAGTAAGTATTATAAGGAAGACCTTATAATATAATATAAAATAAAGCTTATAATACATAAAAGTTTGAAACATCTGACAATTCTGACCCAGTTTTATATTAGAACATTTTGGGGAAGTGCCATAGTACCCTATTTCTTGTTGTTACAAATGTTTTGCATTTAGGAGCCTTTTTCTAAACGGATAACTGTTTTCCAAATCTACTTTTCCTTTGCTTCCTGTTTTGAATATTGGTTGGTTTATGAATATTGTGCTATATATTCTACTTCTACACCTGAGGGGTTATAGATTCAGGGCACAGAGATGCAACATTCATTTTAGCAGCTTAAAAAGAAATTTACAGTATTCTTAAAGACTAACAAATACATTGTAGTATGAATGGACCTCCTTCATAAAATACACTTAAGCTTATAATCTTTTACACCGTAATAAATGTTTTAGACTTTAATACACTACAAGATTCACAAATGTGTTGGGTTCAATAAATAGAACCAGCAGCCAGGAATTTAGCAGACTGCTAGCTGAGTCCAGTCATTCCCTTCTCTTCATCCCCTGCTGGGGAATTAGCCCTTCCCAATTTCTTTCAGCCAGAAAGTAAGCAGTTTTGTTTGGAGATGCCTTTTCTGACCTCAAGGAAAAAAAGTCTGTCAATCACTGCTTGTCTTTCAACAGTGGTTTTTCTACCCCATAACTTTTGACTGCCTGCAGGAGTTACATGACCTTCTTTTTCCTTCTCACCCGCACAGAATTACGTAATTCTTATAGGGCAAAAGGAATTGGACTTGCCAGAAACATTCTGTACTCATTAACACTGTGCACACCTCAAACCTGTTTCAGAGGAAGTGCTTCAGACGTCCCATGAGGCTGGCATTTCTCTGTTTTCTTTACAACATAATTACTTTTTCAGGTGGTATGCATGAGCTTAAAAAAAGATATTGCTGCTTTAAGAAGTCCACTCTGAATGTGACTCTTAAAATAACATCATCTTTTTCCCAGAACCCTGAAAAGGCAACCCTGGGTTGACCATGTGTGGTCCAAAACTGTTCCAAGCAATTTGGGAAGTAGGTATAATCCATATTTAGCACCCACAACATGCAAATTTCAGTTCAGTTCTATTACAGAAAAAAAGAAATATTATTTTGTTTTCAGAACGTGGGTAGATTTTAAGTTGGTAGATCAAACAGTTTGTGGCAAAATAACTGGGGGCGGGGGGAGAGAAATGACAGAACATACTAATGCTGTAATGTCCTAGAAGTACTGTGATTTATATACTGACATCAAATGTCAGGATATAAATAAGAATAGTATTTGCATAATAGTATTATTATATGTATGTCATTTTGGCCTCATCTTGGTGTGCTGTGCGTGCCAGTGTCCACAATCTGTACAATTTCCTCTTGCATGCAAAATGTTACATTGAATTTAAAATCAATAGGACTTAGTTCCAAATAATATTGAATATGTAACTAATCTATTCATCTATTCCCAAATGGTATAGGATTACACAATGACAACAGTAATATAAATTTGAAGTCTTTATATTGTCACAGCACTCTGTTAGAACAGTGTCTTCAGGTGTCTTATGGATTATTTATTACTAGTGAACACCACCTATTGAGCAAAAGAAGGTTATATTTAAATAATAACTATTTGTATTGTATAGTATTCATTCTCATCTTCCTGCCTCAAAGCGGGTGGCAGAAAAAGGCAGAAGTAGCAGAAATGGCCTATATTTTCCCGATTGATGTCATAATGGAATTCTCCTTACTCGTTTTTAAAAGTGTGTTATAAATAATGTAGGTTTATTGACTAACAAAAGACTTCCAGCATTTGGCTTTGAAGGGCCTACATCAGAGGCAGCATGAAAGCAGATCATGTAAATCTTTAGTATGAGCAATATTAGCAGATGTCCTGGGTTTGCGAAACTAATACGCTCTTAACCAATTACAGATATATCATTAAAGAGTATTATATAATTATAAGCATAGATTTTGTTTTCAAGTCTTGTAATCCAGAACTGTTTCTCAGTAAACAGTGTACCAGATTCAGGCTTCTGTTCATCCTATTATAGAATCCACAATTAGATATTACACACAACAAACAATTACCTCCTTGGCTACGTAAGGTAGCTTAACATGGAGCCCAGACGCCTCCCATTTGGCAGAAAAAAGCTTGTGAGCAACAGAGGATGGATGCAGGGATGCCTATGAAAGCGTTACACAGATTTATTGCCAGAAATATTTCTATTGTGAATACGGATATTTTGGCAGAAGGGCAAGGGGCAGTCGATTCTTTGGATTCCCACATCCAGAATGATACAGACTCGTGGGCCGGATGCGTCACGTGCTGGCCACGCCAACCCCCAGTTTAGCGAAGGGGAAGTAGCGATAGGTCATGTGACCACAACGCGACGCTGCAAGTTTGACACCCCTGATACAGACAATTTTTTTTTTAATTAAACCTCAGAAATATAAAAAGGGAAATCTGCCTTCTACACTACATAATCAAATAGCTAAGGGATTTTTGCCTAGTAATTCTAAAATACTATACCAGATGCTTTCTTTATAGTCAATAAATGTTTGTGTGTTTTCTTTCCTTATCAGTTTACTAGTGTTTATTTTTCTGATGAATAACGTTTGTTTGATAATTTCCTGTTCTAACTCGATTTTGTTGCCCTGTCTAGCTGTTTGCAGGTTCCCATGTCAGAACGGTGGTGTTTGTGAGAGGCCAAATGTTTGTTCCTGTCTTGAGGGTTGGATGGGGCGCCTCTGTGAAGAGCGTACGTATCTCTCATTTAACAATATTATATTTATCTTCATAATTGTTCTCCTGAGCAATCCAGAGTAACACTTTTGCATCTTCTTATAATTCTGACATAGTAGGGCTGAGGAAAGTTTTTTTTCTACACGTTTGGGATTCTCGACCCCAGATTTCCTTTAAAAATAGATAGATGACATGCTAGCGGTGCAGCAAATTATTCAATAAAAGTTATTTTGGTCATTAAGACCCATAGAAGATTGATTCTGCTTAGTTTGTATATGATGAGCTCATTTTAAGACTTGTACTTATAAATGTGCCTGTGACTGGAATGCCAACAAGCTCAAGAAAGAATCGGTAATTATTAACTACTATTTTGTAAGTCTCCAGCCTTAATCAGCTGGTCACTTTTCATGCTATTTAGTGAGGAGAGATAAATAATAGAAAAGGATACATCAGTTGTTCCATCCCCTTTTGTCTCATTATTGCTTGTCAAACATCATTTATCTTGCATGTATTAAAGTAAATGGTGTGAAAATTATCCTTTCTCTACAAGTTTAAGGCAATGTATCTTGGTTGTGTATCACTGTATTTTAAATCTTAAGTAGAATTGTTTCATTTTGGACAAACTCCTGTTGCATGAATAGGAACACCTGAACAGGGATTCATAACCCCCAAAGCTTGTGCTTCACTATTTTCATCAGGAATTTTGTTTATGAAAAGGTATAATACAGGTGTGTTTGAGAACATCTGAAGAAACCTTACAGGTTTAAGCTAGATTACAGTAGTCTAGTAAAAACAAACAGAAGAAGCTAAGACAAGTCTCTTCTCTATTTTGGCTACAAATATTGCATGTAATAACCAAAAATAAAACTTGACTCTGAAGAATTTTTAATTTGGGGGCTTTTTAAGTTCAAGATTCAGGTGAAATAAAGCCAGTTCTGCTGGCATTCCTGCAACAGCCTGTTCAAATTATCTTCCGTTGAATATCTATGGAGATTCTCAGCCATCCAGGCCACAGTCATCTCAAAGGTGCTTTTTCAAAAAGTGCTTCTTTGAGGAAGAAGAAATTTCGCTTCTCATTCAAGCAGCTTCATCAGTGGTGACTGGATGGTGGGATGGAAGATTGATGGATATATCCTTCCATTCCCTTCCCCATCCAGTCACAACTGATGAAGCTTCTTGGATGAGAAGCAAAACATCTTCTGCTTCAAGGAAAAACAATCCATTTGCCTTTTGAAAAAGCATCATTGGGATATCCTCTGTTGACTTTACCAGCCTTTCTCCCATGACAGGGCAAGACTAAGGGACATCCAGTGGAACAGCCAATAGTTATGGAGTTCTTTCCAACAAGTTGTCTTTTGCATTTGTTAGTACTGCAAAAATTGAGGATGTCCTTTTTTTCCTCCTAATATAAAGCATGGTTCAGTTTATTTCTTAGTCTACATAATAACTACGGTAGTTTTTTTGGACCTTAATGCAACTGTCAGTTCTGCTATAATGCACAAATATGAATCCATCTCAATAACCATAAACCTTTGGTGGAGAACTAAGAGTGCAATGCCATACTCAATTCTCCATAAGCTATTGAGAGCCAGCTTGACCTAATGGCTGCAAAGGCACCATAAAGGCTAAAAACCGAGAAACTGTGAGTTCAAATTCTGTTTTGAGTATGAAGCCAGGGGGGAAGGGGGGCAGTCATTCTTTCTAGGAAGAACCCAATGGCAAAACCACTCCTGAAATTGCTACTAAGAAAAATCACATAGGTTTGTCCAAGCAGTCGCTGGAAATCAAGACTTACTTGGAGGCAGACACATACAGAAGTTTCATTGAATTGATTATATTTATTCCAGTTGTTCAGACTCTATAGGCTCTACTCTGGGGCCATTGCTAAATATTACTTCAATGCAAAGCAAGGAATCTCTAAGATGCATATGAAGCAACAATGAATACTAGTGATGGATCCAGGCACAGAATTTAAGAAATGCAACTGTGTAAGCCTGCTTCACAACTGCTACAACATGTGCTGCTCTAGAAATATGCAGATGTGCATTACCAGGTTGCAAATATCCAGAAGACCATTAAGGGGCAGCAAAGATATTGAAAAATTCTTCTTTACTGTTGTCTATGGCAGGGGTCGGCAACCCGCAGCTCTGGAGCCACATGCGGCTCTTTGGGCCCTCTGCTGTGGCTCCCTGTCCCATCTGGCTCGCCCCTCCCCTCCCCTGGCCTGAGAAGGTAAGGGCGACAGCGGGAATGGAGAAGCGGCCAGAGCTGATTCTCAGACGCTGGTTGAGGAACTATTGCCACCCCAGGCAGAGGCTTCCCTTCGGGTAACTTTCCTTCCCTCTTGTGACTCCCCGACTGGCTGTGGCGAGGCCAGGAGGATGTGCACGCATGGGAAGGCCCTCCTCAAGCAAGCACCAAAGCGCAGCAAGGGTACGCACAAGGCGAGCAGTCGCTCACTTAAGGAGAGTCTTTGGCACGGCTTCTCTCCTGCCCTAAAGATCCGGCCATCGCCTTGCCATGTCCACACACCCGCAGCTCTTTGGCCGAGCTGGGAGGGTGTAAGCTCCAGCCCGAAGCGGCAAGAAGCGAAGGCTGCGTTACAAGCAAATGTGGCGCAAGGGCAGGTACAGGGTCGCTTCGCTCCTGCACTAAGATTCTGGCAACACTCCTCCTCCCCCTCCTTCTCCTCTCATGCGGTGGGGGAGGGGCACGGCAAGGCAATGCTCGTGTCCTTTTGCCTTCAGTTAAGACCCTCAAGTGAACGGCCGCCTGCCCTGGTGCGCCTTTGGTGTGCTTTGGCGCTCACTTGAGGAGGATCTCCCTGCACATGTGCACCCTCCTGACCCTGCCACAGCTAGCCATGGGGTCGCAAGAGGGGGAGGAAGGTCGCACGAAGGGAAGCCTCAGCCCTGGCTGACAATCATTCCTCAACAGAGAGAGAGAGAGAAGGAGAGATAAGGAGAGAAAGAGAGCAATGAGAGAGGGAGGGAGAAAGATAGAGATGAGAGAGGGGAAGGAAGGGAGAGATGGAGAAAGAGAGATGGGGAGAGGGAGGTAGAGACAGAAAGAGATGAGAGGGAAGGAAGGAAGGAGAGGGAGAGAGATGGAGAGAGGGAGAAAGAGAGATGGGAGAGAGAGGGAGAAAGAGAGATGGGAGAGAGAGGGAGAGGGAGAGAAAGAAAAATGGAGGGGAAGGGAGGGAGAAAGAGAAGGATGGGGTGAGGGAAAAAGAGAGATGGGGAGGGAGAAAGATGAACAGAGAGAGAGAGGGGAAAAAGAGAGAGATACCTGTTTCCCATAAAACAGAAAACCTAGTGAGCCATAAAACCTGAGTAGGCTTGGCTGGGGGTGTCATGTGACTCAATGGGAGTGAGTAACATTGAGTTGGCCACGCCCACCCAGGTTTTGTGGCTCGTGGTGTTTTGTTTTCTCTGGGAATCGGGTCCAAATGGCTCTTTGAGTGTTTTAAGGTTGCAGACACCTGCTATAGACCCATGCCCCACTGTTCTGTGCAAGACAGCTTAAAGGTTCTGTTCTACGTTGCTAGCTCAGTAGCCATTGGTTGCATTGTGTACCAGAGGTTTCAGTGGACCACACTTTTCTATTTGTACAACTTTCACTACATTTTATAAAGGTATGTGAAAAAAATCTTTAAAAAGATGAGGTGAAAAAAAGGTTACCTAGGGAAATCGTTAAATAAGAAGTCATAGCTCATACCTGCAGAATGGGCACAGAAAGAGACTGGGAAGAAATCTTCCTAGCTTTTCGGACTGTTAAGGAGAGGGTCTCGGCCTGGCTACTCCAGGCTTGTGCTAGGTCAAGAAAAACCAGGATCCAAATGGTGCCATTGAACTCTGTGCTTTAATGCCACTACAAGCCCGGTATTTGGTCCATGCCGAGCCACAATGGGGTAAAGTCAGTGCTGAGAGCTTCTGCCTCTCAGCGCCTTTTAAACTGTTCAATCCACACACCCCATCAATCCACCATTTGGCATCCAAAGCCCTCCCCGTCAGCTGTCTGGTTGCTTGGGTTTAAATGGCCCGCGCCACCCTCTCCTGTGCATCAGTAGCCATGACATCATCCACTGTCACCATGAAGTCGGGCCTCGACTGTCTTCTTGTTGCCCACTGCTCGGCCGTCCTCCCACTGTCCCATGGTCCATTGGCCTCTGTGAGCTCCATCAGCCAGCCTCTGTCTGCTTCTCCCTCAACCCCCCAGGTGTGTGTGTGTGAAGCCCTGGATTGGGGGTCGACAGAGGGCAGGAGATTTATACTTTCAGACTTGCAAGATTCTGTTATTGCAGCCTTACAGCAAGGTGGAATTAGCTCATCTGAGGATGTTTCCTGTCTGGTTTATCTGAGAAGAGTGACATTATCCTTGTTCTCCAACCTTTATGTGGCTATGGGCTATGCCCTCTCTTATCTAAGCATTCCCTAGGCAGCATTTCCTCACCCTATCTCTCAAGGTTTTTCTCACATACCACTGTACATTCTGAGGATTTAACAACTGTTGCCTTGATGTCTCAGTGCTATTTCCGTCACCTTTAGTAATAGGAAGTAAAGGCAGCATCATTTTGCTGCCTTTACTTCCTGTTACTAAAGGTGACATAAATAGTTATAATTCATTGAATGCATTTTGCTACTCTATTCTGGTTTTGAGATGCTGACTTGGGTATCCCCTACTCTCCAAACCTGTCGTTGATGGGGCTGAGTAACTTAAGTTCACATAATGAATTAATCATTTTGTGTTTTGTTCAAAAAAGTTTAATCTCTAGATTTTAAATTAAGTTTTTTAAATAGGTTCAGTCCACAGGCTAGACTAATTTTTAATGCATTTTTCTTAAATGCTTCTAAAAAGGGTAGAGAAAAAGGCAAAAACAAGGAACAAAGAAGAGAGATAAGTGCTAAGTTAAAAATTTGTGTGCATCCTGCTTCTAAAATATAATAAAACAGTTTTGCAGAAATTAAATTTGATTATTTGTAACTTTGGGTAGATTCATATAGCTTACCTGGAAACGATACAGAACTGACCTTTTCCCAGTTTTTTTGAACATTGTATAATTATGGGATCTCCTAGTGGTCTCCCATCCAAAAACTTTATTCTGCTTTGCTTTTTCAAAATCAGCCAAGATTTGATATCTTCTGCACCTGAGCTGGGCTCCAAATTAGAAAAAAATATGGGAACAGAGATTGGAAAATGTGCCCAAGTCAAATAGGGGATATGCTATATTGTCAATTCTTCAAGGTCATGCATATTTGTTAAATGTCTAATCTGAAGCATTTATCCTTTCCATTTGAGTTTGCCATCATTGGCAGCTTTCATTAGCGGCATTGCCTTGTGACTCACTGCCAAGGGAGTCTAAATTAATGGTAACCTGAGACTAGCAGCAGCATGGACTCTGTAGGATTTCTTTAGATCAAGGCCAAGTTGATTCCATGCCAAATGAGTTTTAGGTAGGCAGCTAAAAAAGCAGAATCTGCCACACATTTGATAAATTTTAAGATTATTTTAGCTTTAATTCTATTGTGATATTATATATTTTTAAATAAAGGAAAATAGCTTTATTGGTTTAGAACAGGGGTGTCAAACTCGCATTGTCACGGCGGCATCACGTGACATATCGGGACTTTTTTCCCCTTCGCTAAACCGGGTGTGGGCGTGGCCAGTGCGTGACGTATCCGGCTCGCAGGCTGTGAGTTTGACAGCCTTGGTTTAGAAGGTGGGTTGCAAAATTTGCTAACATGCTGAAGTAAAATATCTGAGAAATGACTTCATTCCTAATCCCATGCATAAAATTTAAATAGGGATAGTGGTAAAACAATAAATATTGAAATTAAGGGAAATAATACTATATTAGGAAAAATCTTGCAGGCATCTGGGTATCAAACAACATGAACTTTTAAAGGTCCATGTAACAAAGTAGGGAGCAAGAAACAATAGGGAGTAACAAAGTAGGGAGAGGCACTGTGGTCTAGTGATTAAGGTACTAGATTAGAAACTAGGAGTTTTAATCCTCCGTTAGGCACAAAAGTTTGTTGGGTGATTTTGAGCCAATCAGTCTCCTTCAGCCTAATCTACCTCATAGGGTTGTTGTTGTTATAAGCAAACTAGGAAGTGGAAGAACTGTGCAAACTGCTTTGAACTATAGAAAATAAAGGCATGATGTAAATGTAATTCCTTGCAGTGAACATAATGGAACAAGCTTCTGAAGAAGAAAAAATGTATTTAATGCTTTTTATATTAACAACCCCCATCCCAATCCACTCTTCAGCATTATGTTGTGCTTCCCAGTTAAATCTACAACTATCACTCTTGATTGTTTAATTCGTCTGCATGAAAAAAGTGGCACTTCACATAAAAGACATTCCAGGAAATTTGCATATGAATATCTCAAGATGCTATTAATCATTTTATAAACTTTTCTGTTGGAACAATGGTTTGCTAATCCTCAAGGAGTTTTTAGTTCTTTTTGAGTTCTTACTTCACTACTCAGCTTAAGATAAGAATAGTCAGAGTTTGGGAGATCCCTTCAAAAACAACCCGTGTTATTTTATTTCTCATCAAGATAACATATGCTTTTTATAATTTTGTTGCTCTTCAGATCCTTCAAAGGAGAAATTACTGCAACTCAATCTTGAAACCAGATCTGAATGTGAACACATTTCTATGGGACATGAGACATATCTTTGGAAATCTTCATTATTTCCTCCCATGACTGACAGATAAATTGGAAAAATGCTGGTTCTTTGTTCAACTGTTTCATTTGACAGTTTGCATCACTCGGGATAAGCATACCTGTTTCTTATAAACGTTTGTGCCCTGAACAGTGACTTCAAAAGATATCACTTGTATATTGTAGTGACAAAGCACAATTTCTGAAACATGTTCAAAGTGATCAAAGATCAGATCCTGTTTGTTTCACATCAGAATTTGCTGGGGAACAGTCTAGAATACATGTCCATGATGATAGAGAAGAGTCAATAGATACTATACGTGTACTCTCATTGCCTGCCTAAGCTTTTTAGTCCCTTCCAGACTCTGTCAAACGCAGCAGGAGTCCAGAGGTTTAAGCAATAATCCATGCCCTGTTTCTTTTCAAATTATATTGCAATGTGAAAGAATGTTCATTAAAATCTGGAGAGAGACCGCAGACAGAATATATTATTGGCCAAAATGAATCCAGGATATACCATATATGGAATTTGGGATTATCCATGTAAGGCAGTCTGACACTAGGCAATATTATATTGACATGATCATTAAGGTATCAACTCTTGCATGAACTTTGTAATCTACGTTGTTGATGTTTTTAAATTACGGAGTGATGGTTCTTCCAGTGGAAGATGTTACATCTACTACCAAAGTGGCATCTGTAAATATGGATTGAGGTGCATATGTAATATTGTTTGTTAATAGGTTGTGTGTGTGTGTATATATGTATATATGTGCTTTAAAATCTCTCACTGAAATTGTAGAAAATATGTGATAGTTAAGATAGTTATGCAATAGTTGAGATTTGTTATTACTTGTGTGTTTCAATTTTCCTGATTAAACTGTACATGTAGATAAACCCAAAATGCATGTTTGTAATCAATTATTCTGTGTAGTGTGTCAGGCTTACTTTCAAGATATAAATGATCTCTTTAAACTGGTAAGCTAATATTTAGGTTTAGTTTGATCTCCAATCAATGACACAGATATAGACTGTAGCAGCTGTAACATATGAGACCAATTAACTTAGTCATTCAGATGAACTGTATTTAAACTAAAGGTCACTTTAGCTAATGTAACTGATTATATATAATCTCTTTTGATTAGTATATAATTTATCACCATCTTACTTTATTTTAAAGCTGACCTATGCAAAATATGTAACACGTTTTCCAGAAATGGTGTTTTAAACACACAGTTTTATTATGGTTACGTTTCTGTGTCCTGGTTGTTCTTGGTTTAACCAAGAAAACATAGAATACTGTAGGTGTAGAGAGCCAGAATGAGCCTTGAAGCGAATGTTTAAAAACTATTATGTAAACAAAGGATTGAAGCATATCTTAAGTCCTGGGAAAGGAGATAGTAAGGAAGACTCAGGTGGATTCCTCACTCATCCTGATTCACTAGGATATAGGAAAAAAGGCAAGAAAAGGCAACATTAAAATGTGTGCTAGGGAATTTTGTGAGTTTAAAAAGTCCAAATACCTTAATTGCTGGTTTTAAGAAACATCATGTCTCAATAAATCCTGCTATGCTGTGGAACTGGTCTACCTTGTCAGGCTTATAGTAGGGTATAATGCATAGATTACTGAGACCATGATTCTCTAAAGTATCCAGAAAATACATGTGTAGTAAGATATCAGAAATATCTGATCTCCACCTAACAAATCCCCACATAGATTTTTGTACTTATTCAATTAGCACTTGTTTTGATTAAGTTGAATGGAGCCACCTTAATATACAGAGAAGAAATGTAATCTATAGCTAGAATGATAACTAATTCTTAACTGTGGAATCCTACACCTTAGCTATAGTTCAGGCGCTAATTTATATATCACATTAGTATTCTGCCACAATCATACAGACAACTCACAACATAAAGAACAGTAATCAAAACACAAATCCAACAGCCAACACACTTCTTCCTTAAATCCATGCTGATTTTCACCTTTGCCACACCAGTATTCATGTGAAAAGGATTATAATTCAGTTATATATCATAGAAATATTTACCTTGCTTTTTTGCTTTTGTACAGTACTTCCTAGATGCAGCTAGTTTGCTGCTGAGAAATAGGAAGCTGTACAATCAACTCCTTCCTTAGCTTTTCTGAATAATCCAATGTTTGCCATCCAGAAACAGCACCCACATCTCTACTGTGGTCTTTGTCCCTAGTTCTGAGAGCTTCTTGGTTACTGATGGACATAAAAAATAGCATCCAGAATGACTAACTGAGAAATAAGCAAGACCAGCGTTAGTGGCTATATCTGCACCACAAAAATAGTGTTTGCTTTCACTATGGCAAACGATTTAAATGCATAAGGAAAACAAAAAGAGGACAAAATGGTCAGAAATCAGAAAGGAGAATGATATAGACTAAAGAGCTGTTTGATTCTTACAATGTATAAACCCAAGTTTATTCACAGATAAAGTATAATTCAAAAATTGAATTTATATAACATTTAACATAAATACATGATCACATAAATTATGATTGATTGTGATGGGGCTACAGTACTCTTTCAAGTCCTAACTTGGCTATGTATTTCCCAGTCACTATTTCTCAGTCTCATTGTCAAAAAAGATATTCCCACAGCACTGCCTTGACTGAATTTAAATGCAATAATCAAAGAAACAATCATTACAAACCGAAATCACACTGAAATATGTTTCTTAGCTTGGTGATGATGACAAAGAAAATGAACATAAAAAGTAATAGGTAAATAAATAAATGAAATCTTGATTTCCCATTAAATGTATATACATGGTACCTTTGCAAATCCAGTGATGACAGATTGATGAAGTGTTGTAACATCTTCAGGAAATCAGTGAGGAATCCAGAATATTGCTGTCATATAATTCTATTTATAATAGGGTATGATAGGTATGGTGGTACTGATGCTCAAAGATATGGGCATCCCAGACTGCTTGGTTTCTATTTTTTGAATAATACATAGAAAAGACTTGGTTGAAAACACTTGGATTTGCTTGTGCAAATTTGCTCTTGTGTACCTGCAGGAAATTCTTTGGTTTTTGCAATTATTTTCTAAGATTCTGCCAAGGAAAGTAAGGGGGAAAACACTGGTGATAGAAAATTGCCTACAAACCTCCTATATATAGTCCAACTTGTGATGACAGCAACTCCTCTTTAATTAGGATCTCACATTTTTTTGAGGCCGTGGATGGTATCACATTCTGCACAGCTTAAGCTATGTCATAAATCAGTAACTTGCTGATTGCTTAGCCTGGAGGCATTTGTGGACATTGATTTGTAAAATTTGAAAGTTATGACCATCCTGAGGGGATTATACAGGTTTCTTCCTATCTTCTTCCTAAGTAATATAATAGTAATACACATTCTGAAAATGGGATAATTGTGTCCTGCTGCATAAATCAGAAATATGATAGAAGCATCCCTTTATATTTGATTGGTAGCAAATACGTTATTACGTCCAATTAAAAATTGCCCATAGAAAACTCAGCTGTGAGAATTCAGGAAATCTCATGTACAAATTCTGAATTTTTTGTTGATTTTTTAAAAAATCTAGTACTGTCTAGTTTTGGTGAACTTTTACTATTTTCCAGTGAATTTACCTCATTTAGAGAGGTTGGTTTGAATTTATTCATTCATTTTTACATAGACATGGCCATATTTTAAATGATTAGTGTGTAACTAGGGAAAATACCCTTATTTTTTTCTTCCCTCTAACTCCTAGCATTATTTCTGTTGCAACAAGAGTATAATTCCAAAGCACTGTTGGTTTGTAGAACAGATGAAAGTTGTTTTCCTTATTTGAAGTGTATTTTACATTGAGATGTTCTATAAGCAATGGCAGTAGTGCATTGAAAAATTTTTCTCTCCTTTTTAAATTTGGCAGGTCATGTTTTAATTGGATAGTCTTCACATTATAGGACATTTATCCAAAAATATTATAGAAATATGAGAAGAAAAAAATACTAATTTACAATAGGTTTCCAAAGCAGAAAATGCAATAGTAGGGAAACTACTAATACTTCACCGCCAAAGTAACTTTCATATTACATTTACCATAAAATTTCATCAGAGCAAGATTCAAATCACACTTAAATTATTTTATTGCCTTTATCATAACAGCTGCATTTCTTGACTGTAAAAATCCCATAGCCTGAACTTCAAGGCAAATTTTCTTTGATGGCATTCTTATGATTCTAGATGTGGTACTTTCTATGTCTTTTCTAAACATCAGCCTTCCAGATTGTTGGGACTATAATCTCCCAGAATTCTTTATGCTGATTAGAAAAGCCAAGACGACTAAAGCTCTAGAGAACTGCTGTCCTAATAAATCTAGAGTGCTGTGTTAGGGAAAATTGAATCAAGCTGTTCACAGGCACATTATTAACTGACCTATAGGTGGCTCAATGGCTAAGACGCTGAGTTTGTCAATCGAAAAGTTGGCAGTTCAGCAGTTCGAATCCCTAGTGCCGCGTAACGGAGTGAGCTTCCGTTACTTGCCCCAGCTTCTGCCAACCTAGTACTTAGAAAGCACGTAAAAATGCAAGTAGAAAAATAGGGACCACCTTTGGCGGGAAGGTACTGTAACAGTGTTCCGTGCACCTTTGGCATTTAGTCATGCCGGCCACATGACTACGGAGACGTCTTCAGACAGTGCTGGGCTCTTCGGCTTTGTAACAGAGATGAGCACCACCCCTAGATTGGGGAATGACTAGTACATATGCTACCTTTACCTTTAAGACTAGGTTAAGTAGAAATCTCTTTTATGAATGAAGGCAAACATATGTGAAATCTCTTTTGCTGAAAAAAAGAGAGTACAAGAGAACATACACAGTCTATTTTGCAGCAGTCTGGGTATGGAAAGAGATTTGTATCATAAATCAGAACTTCAGACAAAGAGAGAGTGCCTATAAATAATATACTGGTACTCCTCAACTTTAGATCATAGTGGAGGCTGCCCATTATGGTTGCACGTGGTGACAGATGTTAAGTGGGACAGCTTCACTTAACAACCCCCACCCTCTACTCTCCTGATGAGCCAATTAAACAAACATGGGGAGTGGTTAAGCAGAGCACAAGGTACCTCAGGGGTGTGGTGGAGGCCTAGTATAGGCCTTTGCCTGCCTGCCTGCCCCAGACTTCCTCCATACCGAGGCATGCTCTGCTTCCTGCTCCTCAGGGCCCCTGCATGCTCAGCCTGCTTCCCACCCAGTCAGTCAGACTCCTAAGGGATCCCAAAGCCAGGCAGCAGACGCTACCAATGCACGCCTGACTGTGAGACCTTGTAGGTTGAGGCCTTCTCTTATCAACCATCCAGGGACTTGCAGAACTTGGCCAACCTCTCATGTAACTCCAGGGCCCAACAGCCCCCAACTTAACTTTCTATTTTTTGCAAAGGGTCATCATTCTGATGTGATACAAGCTCAGCTTTCCTACAGAGGCTGTCTCTAGGTAAAGCAGGTATTATTGTCTAAAACAGGCACTATTGTTGCAAGCTTGGGGGGGTGTCTGTTTTTTTTAAGGATGCTTCACAAACTGCACTAACAAATGCCCAGCTATAGGCCTCCTTGAGTGGCTGAGTGGATAGTTGAAGTGATCTCAGGTTAGAATTAGGAGTTTCTTAAAGGAATTGCCTTTATATTATAGCTGCGATAAGTGTAACAAGACGGAATGATGGGACATTACTGCCTAGCAACAAGAAAGTTACAAGAAACTTTGATTTTGGGTTTTACCATGTTTCCCCGAAAATACGACCTGTCCTGATAATAAGACCAACCCTGCTTTTTGGGGTGGGCGTAAATATATG